>SJYF01000205.1:3866468-3879606 GCA_006410515.1 Procapra przewalskii | reverse complement strand
CCAGTGGTTCGCGGGCACCGACGACTACATCTACCTGAGCCTCGTGGGCTCCGCGGGCTGCAGCGAGAAGCACCTGCTGGACAAGCCCTTCTACAACGACTTCGAGCGCGGCGCGGTGAGGGCGCGCGGCCGGGGCGGGCTGGGGCCGGGGCGGGCTGGGGCCGCCGCGGCGCGGGGTGCGGGCGCGCCCAGGACCCAGCGGGGAGGCTGGGACCCAAGCTTGGGGGCGAGGGGCTCTAAGAGCACCCTTAACTGGGCAAGTGCTGTGACCATTACTTGGGCCCACTTCGCGGGACTCCACAGATGGCACCTCAGCAGTGGGGAGAATGAGGAGGGCTGGGGGTCCAGAGACCTGAGTTCCACCAGGGCCTGGTCACTAGCTCGCTCCGCCCCCGTCCTGGGCGTCAGTTTCCCCAGACGTAAAGTGCAAGTCTAGGAGTCCTGGCTTCCAGTTGGTCTAGGAGTCCCAGCCGGTGGCTCAGTGTGGCACTAGCCACATTCCCAGGCCAGGTTCCCAGAGGGATGCAGAGCGAAGGAACGAGAGACCGATACCAGGAGAAGACTTTTGCAAACCCGGGGGTCTTCACTGGCTTCCAGTAAGAGTGTGCTCCCCGGGGAGCACTTACCGGCTGCGAGTGTTCAGGGGAGGAAGAGGGAGGAGGGTTTCCCCTTCCCCCACCTCACCAGAGACCCTGGTGCCCTGGGAGTGCAGGGAGCAGAGGCCCCTGTGTTGACTGCACCGCTACTCTGCGGTGCGACGCGCTGCAGTGAGGTTTTGTTCAGAAGTGGATTCCCATTGCTGACCTGGGAGAGTGAATTCTAGCCTGTAGCGTTCTCTGTGAGCACAGAGGAGCTCACAACTGGTCCTTACCAGGTGTTTGGTGCCCAGTCCACTGGGTTTATTAAATGATCATTACTTAACTGCTCATTAAATGTGGTGATAGTCCCAACACACTACAGATACCCAGAAAATATCTGTTCCCTTCTGCCACTCCCAACTTCTGAACTGGACCGTAAAGATTTCGATTTCATAAAGCTGTCTTTTTACCTCTTCATTATTTTGTTGAACCAAAAGGAATTACTCATAGTTGACTATTTTTGACAAACAAAGCTGGCAATTTCATATGGTTCAACCAAACATTTCTTGGGTAATATTCATGAAGCACGTTTTAGGTCTGCAGAGCCTAAAGTCAGCCAGGAATAGTCCACTCCTTTTCCAGCCTGGAAACTCAGAATGGGCTTGATTCCTACCCAGGAGCCTCAGAACCTTGCTCTATAAGTCCAGCTGACACTTAGCCAAGCTCAGCATCGTGTGCGGCTAGAGAGTGCCCTTCTGAAGAGTTGGGCACTGAGGGTGTGAACCACCTCCTGCTGTTTGCTTTCCCAACCAGGGACCTGGCCGAGAGGGTGGTGGTGCAGGAGGGCTAATGGGGCCTCCATTTGGGGTGATGATACCCTCAGCTATTTCTGAAGCACCATCATTTCTTTCCATTATTTTGTGGATTCCACCAACATGCGAGGAGGACAGGGTGCAGACTGCTTGATCTTTATGACCTGTCTCAGGGCATCCATTCTCCTTCAAACACTGTACAACGGTGTGTTCATGCTGTTCAGCATGTGGCGCCTGGGTGTGGCTTCTCAGGGGAGATAAGGATGTGACCATAACACGGGCGTTGGAAGAGAGATGAAAGCATCCCTCTGTTCATTATTTCCCCACCCTGAGAATTCATTCAAATGACATTGTGATTAAACATCTCGGTGAGAGTCCCAGAAGCAAATTTCAGGAGAGATTTGCGTATCACATTTCCATTGGGGTGAGAGGGGCACTTCAGGAGGGGCACTGCAGGGGACTTGCTGTCTCCAAAGGCTCTTTGAAAAACATCAGCTTTTGAGAAAGTTCCTGTTGATGCAAAGTTACTCCACACTGGGTCTTGCACAGCCCAGAGCTACTTCCTCATTCTCCAGCCAATGTCTCTTTAAGGACCATCTGTCCCTTTGGGGTACAGGTGAGGGAAAAATCTCAGACGAAATACTTGTGGAGAAGATAATGCTTTCCCATTTAACCTGAAAAGCGTTACAGTCATTATAGATACTAACAGCAATGGTAACAACAATGAAGACTTTTTCCAGGCAGCCAATTCAGACATTCCCAGGCCACCAGGCCAACACCGCACTCCCCTCACTCAAAATTCAGTCCCTGTGATGAACAGGACTGACTTTTTTCCCCTGCAATAAATTCAGTCACAAATCACTGGTTATTCTCATCAGAGTTCTGCAGAGTGATTCAGGACTGGAGTGGGAATCAGAGTCCTTCACCGGTGAGATTCTCCTGTCAAGGCAAATTTAGCAAGTTGGTGTTTCTTTGACTCTGTCCATTTAAAGTAATTCAAGTCCAGGTGGGATGACTTTCACAGATCTGAAGACTTTTGGGAAATCTTAACCTGAGCCTTTTTCATTCCCTGGCAGCACTTTTAGGAAAGCAAAAGGCCATAGGGTGCTGTTTAGTATACCTCCTTGAACGTAGTCAGTAAGTGTGATGAAGTCTTACAGCTTTATGCCTTAAATATTTTCAGTGAATATTCTTACAATATGTTCATGAAGAATGTACTGTAGAATACTGCCTTCCCAGAAAGACTATATTACTGAAGAACAGGGCTTCCCTGTTGGCTCAGATGGTAAAGAATCTGCCTGCAATTCAGGAGACTCGGGTTCAATCCCCGGGGGAGGGGTGGGGGAGAGCCCCTGGAGAAGGAAACAGCAACCCCTCCAGTATTCTTGCCTGGGAAGTCTGAAGAAAAAGTATTTCCTTCTGATCCTGTCCATCCTTCACCTGCCCTCTCTGTGCCATCTATTCCCTGCGTCCTGCCTCTTCTTCCTCCTTCTCGTCCTTCCTCTGCTCCCCCCAATGCCCAGAATCTCTGTCGTCTTTTCTGCTCCAGCTTCTCCCTTCTGCTGTCTCCTAGATTCCCCCCGCTCCCCAATTCTTTGCTTCTATAATCTCCCTAACCACTGCCCCTTCTCTCCCTCTCTCTGCCCTAGCCTCCCCCTTATCCACACCTTAATCGCCTCCCTCTCTTTCTCTGCTCCGCAGCCCCCTCCTCTCCCTTCCCACCCCCCATCAAGCCCTCTTTAGCCCGCTCCCCAGCAGGCAGTCCAGGCTGGACCACATGGTGACTCTCTGTCCTTGCTGTAGCACGAATCCGGGGCAGAGACAAACGGAACTTTTCTTTAAATGCCGATATAAAGATCAAAACAAAACTGACCAGCTAACCCTTTGCTGAAATATTCCAAAGCCTTAGAGCTGTGTGTCCAGTGTTGAGTTGAGAGCAGCTGAATGAAATCAGCAAGCTGGCCCTTCTGAGAAAGGAGGCTAGTGAATATCAGGTTTCCTGCCTCCACCTCTCTCTCCAGTGCCTGACTGTGGCACCCACCACTTCTGCCCCCAGAACTCCATGCATCAGACTTCCCCTCCCACATGTGAACTCCTCACCTCCTTTCTCCACATTCAGAATGCCCTGTTCATTCCCTTTCTCCACTCAGCTCACCTCCAAAGTCTTACCAACTCCTAAGAGCTGCCTCAGATGCCATCTTGTAGGAAGCTTTTCCATGTCCTCCACCCCACTCCACATCACCTTCATACGCCATGGAGGGCTTGAACCCAGGCTCAAAGCCAGGTCACCTGGCTCCCAGACCAAGGCTTTTCCCACGATGTGATCATCGGGAGAAGTGAGAGGAACCCAGACTGGGCCATACACAGGTTTGGGTTCTAATCATGGGGCCACCAGTTACTTACTAGCATGGTAGCTGCCTGACCTCTCTGAGCCTCAGCTTCCAGCTATAAAATGAGATGATCATCCACTTGGCCGTGCTGCCTGACCTCAGCCTGAGCCCCAGTTTCCAGCTATAAAATGAGATAACCACCCGCTCGGCCACGCACGTGCTCTGTATTTGCTGTGTGTCATGCCAACCACTGTTGGCACTGTGGACTGTGCGGAAGGGACATGTGATGTTAATGAGTCAAGGCAAATGAGTCAACAAACAGTATCCATCCAGCACACCGGCCCAGAGAGAGGAGGCAGGAAGGTCATCACACCTCCGGCTCTTTGCGCCTTCCTAAGACCTGACTGTTTGATGCACAGGACCCTGAGATCTCCCCGGAGGCCCCCTCTATCCTCTGTGACTCTCCAGCAGGAACTCCCTCAGAAACCAGTTTCCAGTCACCAGACTTTGTCCCTAGACAGCCCAAGTGAGGGCTGAACTCCTCGGACCCTCGTTCACCTCCTGGGGCACTGCTCCAAAGCCAGGGCCAGCCAGAGACCGACCAGACGCGCAGGCCTGTCCTGCCCCATCCCCGTCAGAGAGCATATTGAGTCCCTGTAAGTCTCCACGGATTCAATCCCAGGTGAAGCTCCAGGGCCTTCCACCAGGTACCTGTAGGGGCCACTGGGGCCGGGGGACCTGGAGGGTCCATTCTCCTGTGACTGCACATAGGCGGGACAGGGTGACCCTGCTCTCCCTGTCCGCAAAGAAGCTGCTTCGTCTCTTCTTTATCAGTCACTACCCACAGCTGGACGTCTGGCCCTCCCTCTGAGAGTCGCTCTGGAGAGGCTCCCGGGGTCCGTCCCACTTCCCTGAGAAAGTCCACCTCAGGTGCTCATGGCTCTTGTCTCCCCCTTCACCTCAGCCTTCCTGCATCAGCCCCCAGACACCAGCAGCCCCCACCCCCAGCCCTACGGAACCACAGGAAAGCCACTTCCCCTGGAGCCAGCAGCCGGGGCCCAGGATCCACCGCACTTCACATGTTCACTTCCCTCTGCTGGGTCTGCGCCGCCAGCAAGGTGTCTGCAGGTCTCACTTGGCCTCAGCTGGGTTCTCAGTGAGCCACAGTTTCTGGGAAAGAGTAGCCAGCCCACGTGGTGGCTCCCTGACAGGTGAGCCAGCTTATCTGTTCTGCCAGATGCCCTACCCTTCAGGCAGAAGAACCCTCCCGTCCCACGGTGTGTCTCGTGAGAGAGCAGGGATCACAGACAAGTTCACAGAGAATGGTGACCCCCAGGCCGGTGGGGCCTTGGGCAGAGAGGGGGCTGTCTGTACTACAGATTCCTGATCCCTGGGGAGAAGGTGGCAGGCCCCAGGTTGGGAGAGGAGTCCCAGTGAGGGGCTGGATGAACAGAGGAGCTGGGAGGAGGGAGAGGAAAGGACCAGACCACAGGGAACTGGCAAGAGGCTTCCGCTTTCTGACCATAAGCGTCTAGCATCTGCAGCAGCAAAGACAGGCAAACAGCTCCCTGTGCTTGGAGCCAGAGGGCTTGCTGAAAATACCCAACTTCCCACTCTTCTCAAGAAGTCCTCCCGGGGTGTCCTCGGGTTTGGGGGGCGGGCATGGAAGTGGGGCTGCACAGGGTCTTGTGCACAACGAGCACCCATCCCCTCCACTTACCTCACTACTGCACTGAGGACTCTTTAAGTTCTGCCACCAAGGAAAAACCTCAGAGATGGGTGAAATCTGGCTTAGAAAGTGCCTCAGATGGCAGTGAGTCTGGGGCTTCCCGAACCTGCTGGTCTTCAGAACACCCGATGCAGTGTTTGAGCCCCAGCCCTCTCGCCTCCAGCAGCACTGCTGCCGTGCCAGCCGGCCTTCTGGGGTCAGGAGCCTGGCAGCAGCGCGGGGGGCAGTGCTGCACGTGGCCTGGGACGGCAAGGCCAGCCCCCGCCCGCCACTGCGCCGCCGACGTCGTGGGAAGCACTCATCTGGCTTCTTGGCATCACTGTGGCTCAGGGAGCTGCAGGGGCCCGGGACAACGTGAATCTGTGTGGCTGCACTCTCACCCGAGCCTCCTCATCTTACCCAGCTGTCTGCCCCGCTGATAATGAGAGACATATCGGAAGGCTTGGACTGGGAGTCCAGCTCTGCCAGTTAGTAATGGAAGTGGGACTGAGTCTCACTGTCTGCATCTGAGACACAGGTCATGACCTTCCCTCCTCCCACAGTGCCTGTGGAATCGAGAGCAGCATCAGTGAGCCCTTTGCCAGTTGCCCCTGTGTGTGAGGACCAGTTTGCCTCAGCTAGCCCTATGGGGTAGCAGGGCCAGCAGCCTGCTGCCCTTGAGACTGGGGTCCGCTGCAGAGGCCCTCACTGAGCCTGGCCTGGAGGAGGGCACTCCTGCCTGGAGCCTCCACCTCCCCCATCCTGGGCCCTGTGAAGACAGGAGGTCCCCTCCAAGCAGCGCTGTTGCTTACTCACTTCCATCTCCTGAGGGCCACCTGGGGGACTTGGCCATCTCTGTCACCCGGGCACAGTGCAGAGCCATGCCAAGGGCAGACATCAGCAGACATCCCTGCCAGATGAGCGAGGGTGGCACAAAGGCTCAGGGGCTCCCAGACTCTTACTCGCCTTTTCTCCTTCTCAGGTCGATTCTTACGATGTGACAGTGGATGAAGAACTGGGCGACATCCAGCTGATCAAAATCGAGAAGCGCAAGTACTGGTTCCGTGACGACTGGTACCTGAAGTACATCACAGTGAAGACGCCCTGTGGGAATTACATCGAGTTCCCCTGCTACCGCTGGATATCGGGCGAGGGCGAGATTGTCCTGAGAGACGGACAAGGTGAGCGGCTCAGGCCCCGTCCACCTCCTGGGCTTCCAGGAAATGAGAGGGTTTGCAGGCCCTCCATCTCCGAAGAACTGTATCCATGGGAATAATAACAATGCCGCCCATGGCTGAGCACCTGCTCTGCACCCTGATGCGCCTGCAGGAAATGCAACTTCCTCTGGGCGCTGACGAGTCCCAGGCTCTCAGGGCGGAGTGGCAGGCTCCAGGCTCCATCCGGCCATGTCCCCTCTCTGCCACACAGCCCTCCACATCCAGCCACGTCCCCTCTCTGCTGCACAGCCCTTCGGGGGAAGGTGATGAGCCCCCCACTTTTGTCAGAGGTAACCAAGATCTCTAGTAGCACATACCCCTAGGACGTGTCCCTGGATGGACGGTTCTCCAGTTTAGTTCTTGGCGCTCCTCTCTGGGAGGTCGTGGTGGGGCTTGGGCTCCTAGGGAGCCCACTCAGGCCAGGGAAAGGAAGGGGTGGCCAGGAGCGCGTGTGCACCAGCTCAGAGGGGTCACGGGCAGGGTGCTCACCAGTCATTAAACCTGAAGTCTCACTTTTTTGTTGAAAGAGAGAAGAACCTAAAATGTGCCCTCTTAAGCAAGACCCTCAAATGTGCAGACCCCAATCTGACACTTCCTCACGAGGCCATTCTTGGTAAGAGACACACAGCTGGCCTGGTTGGAGGTGGAGGAGAGAGAAGCAGATGACGGGGCAGCTCAGGCCTCTCCCCTCTGAAGAGCGCGCCTCCCCACTCCCTCCCCGGCTCCTAGCGTGATTCACATCCCGCGCCTGGCGCTCTTAAACTCAGACCACATCGTATTGTTTCTGACCTGGAATTTAACTTAGGAAAGAAAACTTCAGGAGCATTTCTGAACTAAATGATTGGGGCAAGGATTTTTACCCTCTGTGCTCATGGCAGGGAAAAGACCACAAAAGTCATTCTGTCTTTTGGTGGCCAGCATGGAAAGGGCTGCAGACAGGGCACTTCTCTTCTACCAAGATTTTTAAATTGCGACCTCCTGCCCCCCTGCCACCCAGGCTCTCAGCTGTGTAGCCCAGTCCTTCTTCCCACAGACCCCAAATCTCTTTCCAGCCAAAAAAAAAAAAATATGGCACATTCAAACTGGGATATTCAGAAGGCATAGCCAGTGGGGAAGGCCATTAGCTGCTAGTCCTAGTGGGGCGGGGGAAGGGAAAATGCCAGAGTCATTCAGGAGGGAGTCCTGCAGCCGGAGCTGCCTTGGGAGGGGCAATAGCCCTCAGCAGAGATGCAGGCCATCTGGGGGAGACGCTGAAGAGGGCGGGGGAAGAAGTGTCTTCTCCTCCCTGTCCCATGCCCTCCACTCTCTAGCCAGGGCTCCCAGTGGCTTGACCCCGTGTGACGCCCACTGATGCACTGATCAGGGACCCTCAGGGGTAGGACAAGATGAAGGATGGAGCTGGAGGGGCACATGGAAGCCACCCAGCGTGTCTCATTGATCCATTCTCTATAGCAATCTTAGTGGCTTTAAACAGCCTTTTTATCTTGCTCATGATCTCAGGGGTCAGGAAGTGGGGAAGGGCTTAGCTGGGTGGTTCCTGTATGAGCCATGGGCAGCCACTGAGGGGTAGGGCTAGAGAATCCACTTCTAAGATGGTTCTCTCACGTGGCTAGAGCTTCATGGCTCTGTGGTCCCCCGCTCTCCACATGGCATCTCATTTTTAAGGCTTCCCCATAGAGCTTAGACTTCTCACAGCTTGCTGGTCTCAGGGGACTCGTGCTTCTTAAGTGGTGGTGCACCAAGAGCAAGTATTCCGAGAGTCAGAAAGTGCACGCTGCCAGTTTCTTCACACCTGACTCTGGACACCGGCCCAGTGTAACGTCCACCGCATCCTATTGGCTCAAGCAGGTTTCTGGGGGAAACCAGAACGCTGGATGTTATTTCTGTCCTCTAGGCTCATTTCGCACATGTGCTTTCTTCACAGCGAAGTTGGCCTGTGATGACCAAATTCACATTCTCAAGCAGCACAGACGCAAAGAGCTGGAAACACGGCAAAAACAGTATCGGTGAGTTGTGACGTCAGACCAAACAGCCGTGGAGCCGTGGTCTCTCCTGTCTCAGAGGCGTGACTCTGCCCACAGCTTATGCCCATCAGAGTTGGCATGTGGTGACCAACACACCAGATCCCTTCGATTCTCCTCAGCCCCCAAGCTCACCTTACCACCACTCCAGGCAGAGACGGTGAGAGTCATGAGAAGTGTGGCGTCAACCATATCTACATTTAGAAGGAATGGGACAGCATTCTCTCACTTCCCATTGTAGGGATCACCCCTCACTTTTTATGTCTTCTTCTCATACTTACTCCAGTACTCTTGCCTTGAAAATCCTATGAACGAAGGAGCCTGGTGGGCTGCAGTCCATGGGGTTGCTAAGAGTCGGATACGACTGAGCGACTTCCCTTTCACTTTTCACTTTCATGCACTGGAGAAGGAAATGGCAACCCGCTCCAGTGTTCTTGCCTGGAGAATCCCAGGGACCGGGGAGCCTGGTGGGCTGCCGTCTATGGGGTCGCACAGAGTCGGACACGACTGAAGTGACTTAGCATCATGCTTAAGTTATAAATGTGATACATGATCCATAAGAAAATTGACAAATCTTTAGCAAGCAGACCAAGAAAAAAGAGAGGACTCAAATTCTTAAAATTGGAAAGAAAAGAGGAACATCAGTACCAGCCTCACAGAAATTAGCATGAATGAAAGGGAATGGCATGGATAGCTGTGCACCAGCCTGTTAGGCGACTTAGCTGAGGCACGTCCCTGGTTGCCCAGTGGTTAACACTCTGCATTTCCAATGCAGTGGGCACTGGAACAGCCATTCAATGGCATTGGATTATGCCACTGAATTATGAATTACTGAATTATGCCAAACTATAGATGAATCTCAAATACATTATACAAAATGTTATTTACAAAAGGCTCTGTGTTATGTGAACCTATTTTTGTGAAACGTCCAGAACAGGCAGGTCTATGGACAAACATCAGTAGATTAGTCATCAGCTAGGGCTGAAAGCTGGGAATGGCCCATGGGTCATGGGAATGGGTCCATCTATCAGTCGGATACAAAGTTTCTTCTGGGGGGTGAAAATACTCCAAAATTAGGTTAGGGTGATGGTTGCACAACTCTGAAAATATAAAAGCCTTATACTTGGATATTTTTAAGGGACGAATCTTATTGTATGTAAATTATATCTCAATACAGCTGTTTTCATGTTTAGTTTTATTTATTTATTTGGCTGTGCCGGGTCTTTGTGCCGGCACACAGGATCTTTAGTTGCGGCATGCGAACTCTGAGTTGCAGCCTGTGATATCTAGTTCCCCGACCAGGGATTGAACCCAGGCCCTCTGTATTGGGAGTAGGGGCTCTTACCCACTGGACAAATCTGCAAGAAGAGGATTGTCAGTTCAATTTTAAAAAAATAAAAGGCGCTTGCAGTCACGGCGCAAAACGTGAACAGCAAGTGTACAAAAAGGTGCCTCGCCTCATTTGTAACCGGAGAAATCACACGGGCAGAGCTGGAACAGCCCGACAAGGCCCATGTGTCAGAGAAGGCCTGACGGGGTGGGAAGGCTCAGGCCTTGCCAACAGGGCTAAGAGCTGAAGCGCCCTCGCACAACACAGGTTTGTGACCTCTGACGGAAGTCAGGCTACAGCGTGATCTGCGGCTCGGAAGTTCTGCTCCTGGATCCAAATCCAGGTGTACAGCTGCACCCGGACACATGTACCGAGACGGCCACAGCAGTGTTCTTTATGAGAGCCAAACAAGAGAAACCACCCAGGGTCCATCAACAGAAGAGACGAATGAACTACGACAATGCCACGCTGCAAGGGAGAGCAACGGACTGCTGGCACCCAGAGCAACACGAGCGAACCTCACAAGCACGGCGCCGAGAGCAGAAGCGGCCACGTGTCGGCCGGCCATAAGGCCCGAGATTAGACTGCTTAGGGAAACCTGTGCAGCAGTGGAACAGTCAACAGTAGCAGGAAGTGATTATTACAAAGTTGAGGGGATTGGGGAGGTTGAGTGGGCATGTGGGGGGCTGAGGCTACTGGCAATGTTCTGATTCTTGATCTGGATGTTGCTTGTACAGATGTTTTGTGCTTTTTTCATATGTGAGTATGTGTGTGCATATATATGTATACACACATATGTTTATAGATCCTTTTTCATAGTAAAAAAATTTTAATGAAACTTTTACGATTTTAGTACCACATATGGGAGAATAAAGGGCGTCCCAGGGGACACAGTGGTAAAGAATACACCTGCCAACGCAGGAGACACAGGAGACGTGGGTTCGATCCCTGGTTCAGGAAGACCACCAAAACGGCAGCCCACTCCAGTGTTCTTGCCTGGAAAATGCCATGAGGAGTCTGGTGGGCTATAGTCCACGGGGTCACAAAGAGTCAGACGCAGCAGCTGAGCGTGCGTGTGCACACGCACACACGCACACTCACTCGGGAGAATAATCTGATAATGGATGTGTAATGTGAAGGGTCTATGAATTTGAGACGTGTCGTAGAATATTTGTGAGTAAGCCTCTCAGCTCAGGCATCATATGAGCTTTGAGACTTTTGTGCTTGACGCAGCGCACAGGGCACTGTCCAAGAGCGCTGCAGCGCCCGTTCCCATCCTAAGGGGCTGGTGTTCTCATACCCCGTCCCTTCCCATTTCAACCTCAGTGGAAAGCCCTACAGCAAGTACCCCACATGCTTATGGAAGGAAGGAGTCCTGTGCTGTGGTGAGTTAGGCAGCTTCCAGAGAATCTGCTAGTTATGTCCAATTAAGAGAGTGGACAGAAGATTTTATCAGTTCCACACTAATTCAAACTGAGATGTTAATTCTTAAAACAGGCCTTTTGCCTTAACCTGATATTTTCCAAAATGCACCCTGGAGCATTGGTCCCCAGACTTTCTCTCCAGGAAAGGGTTCCATGGTAAAACAAGTTTGGGAAACTGTTTATCACATTCTCTTCCCGGAGGTTCACAGTGCACATAAGCACTGAGAATTCTGAGACGTTTTGGGGCAATGATCCCTGGTTGATCTTTTTTAACCCAAGATTTCCCAAGAGAATTTGATGTAGGCCTCAGTGTCCTGAAGAAGGCGTGCTCTGTGGAGCTCCTTTGGGAAACACCCCTTCCCCAGGGAGAGGTGGATTCAGTGGTGTGTTGATCTTATAGGGATGGGGCTTTGGCAGGGTCTAGAGAAACCTGGTGGAGAAGTCAATGGCACCCACTCCAGTACTCTTGCCTAGAGAATCCCGGGGACCTGGGAGCCTGGTGGGCTGCCGTCTATGGGGTAGCACAGGGTGGACACGACTGAAGCGACTTAGCAGCAGCAGCAAAGAAGCCTGGCAGGCTACAGTCCATAGGGTCGTGAAGAGTCGGCCATGACTGAGCGCACACACACATGAACGCACAGGGACACGCGGTAGAGGGTATCCTGATGAGATCATCTGCTCCTTCCGTAGATCTAATCATTATTTTTCTTCTTCTTTCTGCTCATCTGTTCTTTTCAGACCTCCTCCTCTGTTTCTGTTTAGGAAACACTGAATTTTGCACTGTCTGCGTATTCTTAGAGTTCCTCTTTCACATGAACCCTCAGGCTTCCAGATAAGAGTTTGAAAGTAAAGTTAACAGCTAAGAATAGTCTCCAGTAGGTCAGAGGCTGGCAGATTCAGCTGGTTCTCTTCACTCACTCAGCCAAGCTGGAAGATGGAGAAGCCCTCAGAGTTCATAACCCAGCACCCGTGTTCTCTTACTGTGACTGCATGTGAGGTACACAGTCACACACACACACAGAGCAAACCATAGTGTAGTGGGTTTTCATCCACATCTTTTAATCGAATCATCCCATGACTTGCTTTTTCTTCCCCCATTATTCTGTTGCAAAGAGCTGCCAATTGATAGGCGCCGTCCATTCATTTCGGAGAAGGCAATGGCACCCCGCTCCCGCACTCTTGCATTTAGCTTCTGTGTAGCACACCATCGTGTGAACAAACCATCCTGTTCCCCCACTGCCCTGCTGGTGGACATGCTGGAAGTCTTTAATTTCTGGCCGTCACAACCCAGCGCAGTAAGTTTCCTTATACATCTTGTCTCCTGGTTTCTTCAATGAGTTGCTCTAGGGAACAGACATAGGAGCCGGCACGCAGGGTTGCAGACCACGTGTAAAGTTCTCTAAACATTGCCTGTTGTTCTCCAAAGGCGTTCTGCCAGTTTTCACCCAGGAGCTGTTCCTGAGCTGCCGTTTCCCTGCCTCATCCACCCACTTCACACCCTGGGCCGTTTTCACCCTTCTCAGTATCATGTGTGCGCAGCAGCGCCTCGCTGCCTGCCTCATCCTGAAGCTGCCACTGTTTCCTGCTTTATGTCACGGCACCAGAGTTCATTCAGCCGTTCTATTGATGGACATTCAGTTTTTTCCCATTTGTATACTGGATTATATTTTGTATTAAAGCCGGCGCTGCAAGAAGCAACCTCGTACAAGCATCTTGAT
>SJYF01000205.1:3847929-3861792 GCA_006410515.1 Procapra przewalskii | reverse complement strand
CGTTTCTCATGATGTACTCTGCATATAAGTTAAATAAGCAGGGTGACAATATACAGCCTTGACGTACTCCTTTTCCTATTTAGAACCAGTCTGTTGTTCCATGTCCAGTTCTAAACTGTTGCTTTCTCAAGAGGCAGGTCAGGTGGTCTGGTATTCCCATGTCTTGAAGAATTTTCCACAGTTTATTCTGATCCACACAGTCAAAGGCTTTGGCATAGTCAATAAAGCAGAAATAGATGTTTTTCTGGAACTCTCTTGCTTTTTCTTGCTTTTGGATGTTGGCAATTTTGAACTTTCTTGCTTTTGGATGTTGGCAGTTTGATCTCTGGTTCCTCTGCCTTTTCTAAAACCAGCTTGATTGCTGAAGCCTGGCTTGGAGAATTTTGAGCATTATTAGTGTGTGAGTGCAGTTGTGCAGTAGTTTTGAGCATTCTTTGGCATTGCCTTTCTTAAGGATTGGAATGAAAACTGACCTTTTCTAAGGCCCACCTGACTTCACATTCCAGGATATCTGGCTCTAGGTGAGTGATCACACCATCGTGATTATCTTTGTCATGAAGATCTTTTTTGTACAGTTCTGTGTATTCTTACCACCTCTTCTTAATATCTTCTGCTTCTGTTAGATCCGTACCATTTCTGTCCTTTATCGAGCCCATCTTTGCATGAAATGTTCCCTTGGTATCTCTAATTTTCTTGAAGAGATCTCTAGTCTTTCCCATTCTGATTTCTTCTTCTGTTTCTTTGCACTGATGGCTGAGGAAGGCTTTCTTATCTCTTCTTGCTGTTCTTTGGAACTCTGCATTCAGATGACTGTATCTTTCCTTTTCTCCTTTGCTTTTCACTTCTCTTCTTTTCACAGCTATTTGTAAGGCCTCCTCAGGCAGCCATTTTGCTTTTTTGCATTTCTTTTCCATGGGGATGGTCTTGATCCCTGTCTCCCGTACAATGTCATGAACCTCCATCCATAGTTCATCAGGCACTCTGTCTATCAGATCTTGTCACTTAAATCTATTTCTCACTTCCACTGTATAATCATAAGGGATTTGATTTAGGTCATACCTGAATAGTCTAGTGGTTTTCCCTACTTTCTTCAATTTAAGTCTGAATTTGGTAATATGGAGGTCATGATCTGAGCCACAGTCAGCTCCTGGTCTTGTTTTTGCTGACTGTATAGAGCCTGTCCATTTTTGGCTGCATAGAATATAATCAATCTGATTTTGGTGTTGACCATCTGGTAATGTCCATGTGTAGAGTCTTCTCTTGTGTTGTTGGAAGAGGGTGTTTGCTATGACTAGTGTGTTCTCTTGGAAAAATTCTATTAGTCTCTGCTCTGCTTCATTCCGCATTCCAAGGCCAAATCTGCCTGTTACTCCAGGTGTTTCTTGACTTCCAACTTTTGCATTCCAGTCCCCTATAATGAAAGGGACATCTTTTTTGGGTGTTCATTCTAAAAGGTCTTGTAGGTCTTCATAGAACCATTCAAATTAAGCTTCTTCAGCATTACTGGTTGGGGCATAGACTTGGAACACCATGATATTGAATGATTTGCCTTGGAAACGAACAGAGATCATTCTGTCGTTTTTGAGATTGCATCCAAGTACTGCATTTCAGACTCTTTTGTTGACCATCATGGCTACTCCATTTCTTCTAAGGGATTCTTGCCTGCAGTAGTAGATATAATGGTCATCTGAGTTAAATTCACCCATTCCAGTCCATTTTAGTTTGCTGATTCCTAGAATGTTGACGTTCACCCTTGCCATCTCTTATTTGACCACTTCCAATTTGCCTTGATTCATGGACCTGACATTCCAGGTTCCTATGCAATATTGCTCTTTATGGTATCGGACCTTGCTTCTATCACCAGTCATATCCACAAGTGGATATTTTTTCTTTGGCTTCATCTCTTCATTCTTTCTGGAATTATTTCGCCAATGATCTCCAGTAGCATATTGGGCACCTACTGGCCCAGGGAGTTCCTCTTTCAATATCCTATCATTTTGCCTTTTCATACTGTTCGTGGGGTTCTCAAGGCAAGAATACTGAAGTGGTTTGCCATTCCCTTCTCCAGTGGACCACATTCTGTCAGCCCTCTCCACCATGTCCCGCCCGTCTTGGGTGGCCCCACATGGCATGGCTTAGTTTCAGTGAGTTAGACACGGCTGTGGTCCGTGTGATCAGACTGGCTAGTTTTCTGTGATTATGGTTTCAGTGTGTCTGCCCTCTGATGCCCTCTTGCAACACCTACCGTCTTACTTGGGTTTCTCTTACCTTGGACGTGGGGTATCTCTTCACGGCTGCTCCAGCAAAGCACAGCTGCTGCTCCTCACCTTGGACGAGGTGCCCTTCCTGACCTTGAACATGGAGTAGCTCCTCTCGGCCCTCCTGCGCCCGCGCTGGACGCCTCAAAACCACTGGGGGTTTCTGTGGCGGTGGAAGTGTGAGACGGTGTCGAAGGGCCGCAGACCTTCAATGGCCTGTGACTCGATGCTTTACTTCCCTCTCACAAGAGAGATTAGAAAGAAAAGATGATTAGGAATACAAATGGAAAAGCTGAAATCCCAGAATGTAAATGTTGGTTTTTAAACAAATATAAGATCGTTCTCCTGCCCTGAAGAAGTTAACAGATTATTGGTTCAGTTTGCTTCTGTAGTAAACAAAGACAATCTTTTAAAGACTTAGAGAATTCTCTGGCAGTCCAGTGATTGGACTCTGGGCTTCCACTGCAAGGGACTAGGTTTGATCCCTGGTTGGGGAACTAAGACCCCACAAACTGTGAGACATGGCAAAAAAGAGAAAATTTAAGTGCCCAGTGCTGCAGGATGAATTTCAAGGGTAACAGACTCTAAGAGCTTTGGTGGGCTAGAGTACAGGGCCTGTGTCTGAGGGGAGCTCTTTCGACAGTAGCAATGTCTGAGCCCACTGCTGGCTGCTGTCTGTGCCTGGAGGTCCTTGCCAACCAGCCTGCTGCCTGTGCCCCGTGTGTGGCAGCATGACCACCGTCCCCTTTCCCCTGACCAAGCTGGTGAGACACTGGACGTCCAGGTCAGATGTGGGGACAGCCTACACCACTTCCAACTCCAGTGAGCAGCAAGGCAGCTCCGGGGTGGGGGCATCGCCCTTGAATGTCACCTCAAAAAAATGAGGTCTTCTGATGCTCTCTGTACGCACCCACCATCCAGTCCTCTGCTGGAAGCCCAGCCTCAGGTTTAGGAGACCTTAGGCCTCCACTGGGGGGCTCAGCACCCAGCAAGGTGGGGGGCTACCAGACCCTGGGAGGCATCCCAATACCTCACCGGGCGCTGGCTCAGCCGCAACGCGGTCACAGAAGCCAGACATTGAATTCTGTTTTTTCTCCTCCACTTTTGCACTCAGATGGATGGAGTGGAACCCTGGCTTCCCACTGAGTATCGATGCCAAATGCCACAAGGACTTACCCCGAGATATCCAGTTCGATAGTGAGAAAGGAGTGGACTTTGTTCTGAACTACTCCAAAGCGTAAGTGTGCAAGAACTTGAGCAGCTGGGGCCGGAGGCGGGACTCCCATTCCTCCCCTCCTGGGGGTCTTGGGCTGAGGGAGCAGCTCTGCTGAGCAACTCCTCCCAAATCACTTGATTACCTCTTGGTCATAGCGTGGATCCTGAATGCGCAATCCCAGGGGACCCTGTATGTAAACAAAGTTACAGCGCATAGGACTCTAGACGCCAGACAGAGCCATCTTCAGCCCAAAGTGAGGGTCTTTACCTGGAGTGTCTCGTCTCCCTGTGGACCAGTTCCAGGGTAGCCAAGGCGTAAGCTGTCCCCTAACTGGCAGGGCCCTGCAGTAATAACGGCCAGCAAGACAGATGGCTCACGCGCATCTCTTCGTCTTTCACTGCAGCCCCCTGAGGTGGGCACAGTTCTCGACCTCAGTCTGCAGTTGAGGACTCTGCAGAAGAAGGAAGTCAGATACTTGCCCGATAGCTCCTGCTGATAAATGGCAGAGATCTGACTTCTGTGCTCCTTCTTGGCAGCTGAATTACTGACGGTTTTCAAAGACTCCTCCTGTGCTTGTTTCCAACATAGAGCCCCAGGCCCACCCCGGGGCTAGTGAAGGCGTCTTTGAATCAGCACACTGACGCTTTAGGGCATTCTCCCAGTCATGCAAAGCTGGAAAACCCTAAATCCATGGATGTGCTCCCTGACCAAGCCTTGCACTGCCCTGAGGAGCTTCAGCCCCTCCCGGTGCCGGCCACTCCCTACCGCCAGGGTGAGAGTTTCCCCAGGTGGGCCCTTGCCTTGGGTTGGCACAACCAGGGGGCAGACAGGAGACGTGCTCATTCTGTCAGCCTCTGCGGCAACGTTTGCTTAGTTGCAAAGCTTCTCCCGTCGAGAAGTTACCTTATTTGGTTGAACTTCCGCACTTCTGTAAAGAACTTCTTTAAACTTCTGTAAAGAAAGGGTGGGAAGCCACACCCCCAGGTCTTGCTCCTGGGGACATTTGAGAAGAACCCTACACAGACACACACACAGCCTGACAGGCAAACCCTTCAGGGAACCCCTCATATCGGAGAGACCCAGAGATCCAGTTCATCTGTCTTCCCGAGGCTGCGTCTCTGGGAGGGAGAAAGCAATGAGGGCCTGCGCTTACCACGTCCCTAGTCAGTGCCAGCCTGTAGGTGGGCGCTTTCTCCACAGAACTGTCTGCTTTAACCTGCATGGCGACCCTGGGGGGGAAGCTATGAATCTATTAAAATTATAACACATGGTATCTCATCTCTAAGTACCCTTTACAAGCAAGAGGTCGCCTTATCTAGAGCCTGGAAAGCAGTGGCCATTTCAGATTCTCGCGGCACCATCTTGGGAGAGGTTTTTAAGTTTCCTGACTTAAAAGTTCTCTGACTATGAAGTAAGGCCGCCGCTGCCTAAGGGCTGGACTTGTTGTGAGACTGCGATGAAGTCAGCAGGCACTGCCGCTGCGGGGAGGTCTAGCGCACGGTAGGGCTGTGGCCCCTGGGAGCTCCATCCTGGGTGACTGGGGGCCTCCTTCTCCTTCCTGAGTGCAGGGAAGGAGACTGGCCGCGGCTGCCTCCCAGGGCCCTGTCACGGCCCGTTTGCTGGCTCCTCTGGGCTCCCTCCACTCCTGTGGAAGCTGGCCCAGCGCAGGCCATCTGCTGCTCACCCTTTGACAAATGTTTATTGAGCTCCTGGGAGTTGGGGGGCTGAGACGAGTCTAAAGCAGTTCAGGAAGCTCGCCATGTAGTGGGGGCAGAGCTGTGGGTGGCTCATCGCGATGGCGCATGATGGACATTCCTCAGGAAAGGAGCCCTGGGAAGCGGGAGGCAGCACCAGGAAAGAGCTTTCTGCGAGGCAAGCCCGACCTGGGTCTTGAAGGGTGTATAGGAGCTCACCAGGCTGATTGGAGGAGGAGGGGGTGGCATTCGGGGCAGTGACAGCTCCGTGATCCGTGAGGACTGGAGCTGGGGGCCCGAGTGGGGACGTGGGGCTGGGGCTGCCAGTGCAGGGCACGGGGCAAGGGTCCCAGCCTGCCCCGGGATGAGGCTGCGGGACTAAGGGTTTGAAGCACCCTCACCAGGGGTGAGGTCCCTGGGGGTCAGTGTTTTAGTGTCAAGGAAAGAGATGCTTTGGGGAGGTGAGGGGAGTTTAGAGCTGACTCTGTGGGTACATGACTAGGATGTGGTACCCGATGCCCTGGAGGAGAGCGCTCGGGGACAGCAGAGACGAGGGGGCAAAGATGAGCCAGTACACACAGATTCCCTGGCGAACTGAGTGCGAGGGAGGAAAGGGATGAGTGAATTAGACAGCAGGACCCCAGGCAGGAGAGGGCAGGAAGGAGGGGGCAAGTGCTGCGCCGTAGCCTGGATTGTGAGCTTATCCACCGGCCCCCCCAGAACACCACAGCTTAAGGCTACAGACTTTGGCACTAACAGTAGTGATGACCAGGGTGCTACTCACTAATGTTTGTTGAACTCATTTCATATGCCAGTGCTTTTTGTGTGTCACGTCCGCCATCGCACCCATTTCATGGACGAGGACACTGGGCACAGAAGGTTAGGATGTGCCTGAGAGCACACTTCTGGGACGAGAGGGGCCTCGGATCTTCAGCCAGGCTGTGGCGACCTGCATCCATCTCAGCTGTCCTCTTTGGCCTTGGCCTGGGCCTGCATATGGACTCCAGCCCCACTCGGGATTCTCGTGTCCAGACCCCAGCAGTGGACCTGGGGCTCCATGACCCTCTGGTCCATCCCCTCTGTGGTCAGAAGGGGAAAAGGTGTCCACCCTGCAGGTGGCAGTGCTACTGCCCTGAAGGTCCCTGATCTGACCTGACCCGGGCCCCGGCCTGCCTCCCCGCAGCTCCCTGCATAGAGCCGCCACTCTGCCCCGGCCAGCCTCAGCCAGCGTGGGAGGAGGCCTTCAGCCCTTCCCTCTTGAGCCTCCGCCTTTGGACAGCCCGGTTTCCACACGCTTCTGGGTAACTGGAAGTTTCCTCGGAGCCACCTGCTCTGCCTGGAACGAGGCTGGCCCTGTTCAGAAAGCTTGGCTCCCCATCCCCAAAGAGAAAAACCATGAAATGTGAAATGGAGAAGCTGTTCAAAGAAGGAAAGGGGTGGAGGGGGCGGAGGAAGCAGGAGCTCCTGCCTCTGTCAGCGCAGGGCCCGCAGCTGTGCCCAGCCCGGGCCAGCAAGCACTCCATGCGCGTTCCCTCCTGGCTGTGTCTATATCTGGCCCTCTCTTTACCTGGCTGTGCCACTATCTGTCCTTGCTGTCACCTGGCTGTGTGACCTCAGACCAGCCAGGTGCCCTCTCTGGCCGCGGGTTCTGCTTTGTGTGATAACATGTCTTTAAAGTCCCTAATATCCAGTTGTCTGCGCGTATGCAGCAATATTTTGCCCCTAGATGACTTGCAAATGATTTTCCTCCTAACTCCTCTTCTTCCTGGATCTCTGGCTTCCTCGGGGAAATCCTACCACACCCCACCCTGTGTTTGGTGCCAGCCTTCTGTTCTAAGGTCCAAGAGACCAGCCAGGGAGACCCGTGGCCCATGCGGGGAATGTGACACCCTCCCAGTCCCCCACCAGGTGCCCTGGGGTCCGAGGCCTCTTTCCAGGGCCATCCTCCAGGCAGGAGGGTTGTGCAGGCCTGGGAAGGCCTCTCCACACCCAGACACCAGAGGTCAGTAGAGGTTTAGTCCTCCACCTTGACAAGGATTCCTGTCCCAGGAAGCTCGGCTAAAAGAGGAGGTTGGAGGAGGAGGGCTGGGTGCTGGGTGAGGAAGGAGGAACATGGCTGGTAGAAGCTTAGCTGGGGGCATTCCTGGAGGCCTGCCTGGCAGTGGTGAGGCTGCAACAAGCATGTGAGTACAGCAGGTACGTGGGTAAAAGCTCCCCTCCCCCATGAAGGGCTGGGATCAAACTCCCCGTGAGAATAGACAGAATGACACCAGGGTTCTTCTCGGGCTCTGAGGCGCCGAGCACCTACTGTGTGCAGACAGGCCAGCCCAGGCTGCGCTCTAGCACATTCCAGGCCTCACAGTGTGTCAGCCATCCGTAGGCAGCTGAGTCCTCTAACTTCCGGAGGTCATTGGCCTTGTGGCCCGAGGACTTGCCCTCAAGCAGAGTGGGCTCCCAGGCCTCCAGGTGTCCAGAACCAACAAGAGCAGCATTCGCTAAACCGCGGCAGCACTCGGGCAGGAGTCTTCAGGAGGCCTCTTCTGCGTCGTGCCTTTCCGGGGCCAGCAGAGCCAGGAGGGGCCCAGGGTCTGCTGACTGTCTGCTGAGTCCCCATCTTTGGTCGCTGAGACTTGCTGCCTTTCTGAAGCTCATGGGTGTCCCCTACCTGTCCCCGACCATGATGCTGTTCGGAGCCCTCTGTGCCCATCAGCCAGGTTCACTCCAGACAAAACACCCAAACCTCAGTCCTTTGAAGGCGTGAGGAGGCTCCGGGATTCCTAGACCTTTGCGGACATTCTCAGTTCCCGCCAGCCCCCTGCCGCAGGAGTAAATGCAAGGAGGGCGCTGGGGCCTCTCCATAAGGGCTGCTTTCTAGGGGAGGCGCCCTTGGGGAAGATGGGCGGGCAGGACAGGCAGCCCACTGGAGGAGCACCGCCAAGGTCCCCCAGCCCAGGCCCTGACTGTGCCGTGACCACGCACCCTGAGCCCAGTGTTGCCCAGAACCCAGGCCCAGCGGAGCGGTGCAGACCCACCTCACCCTGCTGGGGCACGGGCAGCAGGCAGGTTCTCCTGTGAACGTGTTTGTACTGAAGCTGCCATCAGGCCTGTGGGGAAGGGGAAGCTTCACGAGATCAGAGGGGAAGTGGGGGTCGCTAGGCAAAGCCCTCCGAATATATTCGTCCCATATGCTCAGGAGGAGGAGAAAGAGGGGCACACGGCATTCCAAATGGGAGACCATGCATGCCAACACCACCAAGTCAGGATAAAAGAGACGGAGCCGGTGGGGAGGCCTGGACCCTGGAAGACTGGACAGCAGGAAGAAGCAGGGTGCCTGCTCAACATTCTCAGCTGTGAGTGCCAGAGGCCGCCACCGTGAGCACTGGCCAGTTCCCACAGCTCCGTCCTGCACCTTGCCTAGGTTACGTAGGAAAGCCTGGGATACTCCTCCCTGCCTTCTCCTGCTTTCCCAGACCCACCCCACACCTGCCTCCTCCAGGAAGCCCCCCGGGGTGCTCAGGCCTCTCAGATCTCTCGCCTTGTTGCCTGCAGCCTGCCTTTTGAATTTAGTAAGTTCCTACCCTGGGTTGCTTTGCTTTCCTGTGTAATGAATATTTGGAAGCTGTGTCCTCCTCAGCACCAGGCAAAGAGCCAGAGTTAGGCAGACAGTAAAGGATGGCTAAACTCCACTGAACCGCTCATCCTCCCAAATCCAGGAGGCCCGGGAGGGCAGCTGCAGAGGAAGTAACGGCGCTCTGTCCCTGGAGGCTTTGCTGTGATCGGGGAGGCAGCGAGTCTGATGACTGAATGAGGGCATGAGCACTGGAGACTGCGGTTGAGGGCAGGCCACTGGGCTCTGCATTAAGGGAGTGCAGAGGACGCACGTGGGCATGGGTGCCAGTTGCATCCTGCTTTCCACAGGGCCAATCAGCTGCCCCTCGGAGCTGCCCCGGGTTCAAGGCCCCTAGAGGCCCCATGAGACCCGGGTGCAAAGGGACTCAGCAGGGGGAGGCGAGGCCAGAGTGCGTGCAGGGGAGGCGAGGCCAGTGCACATGCGAGGGGAGGCGAGGTGAGGCGAGGGCGTGCGGGAGGCGAGGCGAGGCCAGGGCGCATGCAGGGGAGGCGAGGCCAGAGTGTGCGCGAGGGGCGGCGAGGCAGAGCATCACCGTGTCTCGATCTGCAGGATGGAGAACCTGTTCATCAACCGCTTTATGCACATGTTCCAGTCATCCTGGAACGACTTTGCCGACTTTGAGAAAATCTTTGTCAGGATCAGCAACACTATTTCTGGTGAGTGTGTTTTGGGGCACTCTCTTGGTGCTGGGCGAGCCCCGCCTTGGCAAAGGAAAGGGCTGACCCCCCTGCTCCAGTCCGGGCCCTCCCTGTCCCCCAGGCTGGCACCGCCTGCACCCACACAGCGCCCTCTCCTGGGGACTACTTCTCTGGCCAGAGGTTTCCACTCCTTGGATGTTCAAGGCTGAACATCCTCAACCTCATTCTGCCATCAAAATTCTTGAAAATATCAGAATTTTTTCTTTACATAAATCAATCATTTTTTATGCTTCTTAACCAAAAAAAAAGGCAGGAGTTCAGAGTGGTTTTTTAAGCATTAACATGGAAGCAACAATGGGCTCCTTTGGACTAGGATGTGTGGTGGAGCAGCAGCATCGCACACCTGCCAGGGACGGCACAGGCTGGGCCACGCAGCAACAGAAGAGCTAGGAGACAGCAGGGAAGCCAGCAGGGAGCAGCTGCCCTCACCGACTGCTCCCCCGGCGTCCCCCGGCATTCCCCCTGCTCTGCTGCTTCCCTGCATCCCGGGCCCCTCCTTCCTGGGCACGGGACCTGGGTTCTTTTTCTTTCTGCAGGTAGTGTTGCACAGCAGGCCTCTAGAGCCTATTCATCTTGCTTGACTGGAACTCCATGCTCGTGGATTACCAACTCCCCTGCTCTCCCCCCCACCCCTCCTAACCACCACCATGCTATGCTGCTTTTTGTATAGATGTTTTCAAGGTTTTTTTTAATGTGGACCATTTAAAAAGTATTTACTGAATATTTTGAAACATTGTTTCTGTTTTATGTTTTGATTATCTGGCCATAAGGCATATGGGAATCTTAGCTCCCGGACCAGGGACTAAACTCATGCCCCCCGCACTGGAAGGGAAAGTCTTAACCACTGGGCTGCCAGTGAAGTCCCTGACTGCTCTTTGATTCTGAGTGTGACTAATTTTGACCTTTCCTGTGAGTGGAATCGTGCGGTATTTGTCCTTCAGTGGCGCTTTTTTCACTGAGCGCCGTGTCCTCCAGGCTCATCTATGCTGTGATACGTTGCACACATGCTTCTTTTCTAAGGCTGAATGGTATTCCATTGGATGCATACGCCACGTTTTCTTCATCCCTCTGTAGAGGAGCGTTTACATGGTTTCCACATATTGGCTGTTACGGATTGTGCTGCAATGAACACGGGATGCAGATATCTCTTCAAGATCCTGATTTCAATTCTTTGGGATGAATACCCAGAACTGGGATGCTGGATCTCGTGGGCGTTCTATTTTGAACTTTTTGAGGAAGCTCCACACCGTTCTTCATGACAGCTGTGCACCCTGCCTTCCCACCAGCTATGCACAAGGGGTCCAGCTTCTCCACAGCCTCACCAATACGTGCCTTTAAATAACAACGAGAATAGTGTCCTGGCAGGTGTGAGCTGGTGTCTCGTGGTGGCTTTGATTTGCATTTTGCTGATGATTAGTAATGTTGAGCATTTTGTCATATGCCTGCTGGCTATCTCTTTGCCTTTTTCAGAGAAATGTCTGTTCAAATCCTTTGCCCCCTTTTAATCGGGTTATTGGTGTTTTGCTATTGAGCTGTAGGAATTCCTCATATATTTTGAAGAGTAGCCCCTATCGGATATATGGTTTGCAAACATTTTCTTCTGTTCTGAAGGTTGACTTTGCACTCTGTTGTTTCCTTTGCTGTGCAGAAGCTTTTTAATTTGATGCAGTCCCATTTGTCATTTTTGTTGCGTCTGAGCCACTGAAGGCTAGCTCATGGAGGATGGGGTGGAGGATAGGGCGGCGCCCTGGCCTGAGTGGTCAAGCAGCTTGGCACGGTGGGCTGCCCGGTGGACACCTGGGAGAGCACCACAGGGACTCTGCCCTCGGTCCGCGTCAGGACGACCTCAGCCCGGCTCAGGCTGAGCTGCAGCTCTCTCCCCGCAGAGCGGGTCATGAAGCACTGGCAGGAAGACGTCATGTTTGGCTACCAGTTCCTGAACGGCTGCAACCCCGTGATGATCCAGCGCTGTCTGAAGCTGCCAGACAACCTGCCGGTGACCACGGAGATGGTGGAGTGCAGCCTGGAGCGGCAGCTTACCCTGGGGCAGGAGGTGGAGGTAGGACCCGGCCCCGCGGCAGGACCCGGCCAGCGGGAGACAGTGGCCCCGCGGCAGGACCCGGCCAGCGGGAGACAGTGGCCCCGCGGCAGGACCCGGCCAGCAGGAGACAGTGGCCCCGGCCAGAGCCAGCTCGGATGGCCTGCTTCCACTCAATCAGGCAGAAACCGCTTCCTGCTGGCCCAGGCCTGCTGGCCTCAGGGCCACTATCTCCAGGCTCTGGTTGCTGGTCAGACTGGCTGCCTTCGGTGAAGTGGCCCCTTCCTTTTCCTGAGCATTTATGAAAATGGTCTTGTCCAACATAGGTGAGGGAATTGAGAGTAACATTTCTCCACGATGCTCAGGTCTGAGAGCATAAGATCAATGTTTTCAGTATCAATATCATAATTAAAAGAGCTCCCTCTAACAAAGGGCCTGTTACGGGTCAAGTATTGTGAGAGGTGCTTTACACGCAGAACCATCAATCGTTACCCACCTTGCAAAGGTAAAGAAGCTGGAGAAAAAGCTAATCTTACATCAGAACAAAACAAAGCCAAAACAGCAGGGGAAAACTGCCGGGACTCTGAGCTTTTGATTAGAAGTGTCGGTCTGCTCCTGCCCTCGCCCTCTTCCCACCCCTCTTCTTGGCCCTCATCTGCCCGATCAGCTCTCTGCAGTTCCAAGACTCATCTAGTTCTGAGAGAGAAAGGGTTCAAACCTCCTCCTCTGGCAGGACTTGGTGTCTGCCCCTCCGTGCCGGCAGCTGGAGGCTCTGGGAATGGCCCTTCGTCTCTCGCCAGCTGGCCCCTTCCCGCTACAGCCAGGACGCGCAGGCCTGCTGCCAGCCGCCCTCGGGCGCCTGGGGGCTTTCCGCTGCTTCTAGGCGCCCCCTGTTGCTTGCTCGGCTCACCTTAGGAGCCTGGCGAGAGACGGGTGGTCGGTGCCATTTGAAGATAGGCCTCCTAGCCCTCACACCCTGCCCACCTGACTCCAGAGGGCCACCTGCCCAGGTAAGGCCCCAGGCAGGGCTCCTGCCTAGTCACACGGCCAGGCGACCACACGCCTCCCCACAGGTAGGCACACACAGCGGGGCTTCTCTCTAGACCTAGCTGCTGCACCTGGTGACACTGATTCAGGGATACTGATTCCAAGCTTCAAGTCAGAGAAGCAACGAACCCTGAGAGTCAGAGAATCCTAGAAGTGGAAGGGACGAACAGCAAGCCGCCCCCGCCCCGGCCGCCCCAGCAGGGGCCAGCCGCCCCTCAGCGGTCCTTGCCACCTCAGGGGCCCCCTTTCCTGTGAGTGGTGGTCTTGATGCTCAGCTGTGGTTTCAAGGGTGAAGCAGTAATCCAATAGCCACCGTTGACTGGGTCCTTAGACATGCACCACCCGTCTCTTACGCGTACACGGCTCCATCCCCCGTCTCTTAAACATACGCGGCTCCATCCCCGTCTCTTAGGCATACGTGGCTCCATCCTCTACAATGCAGTTCTCAATCCCCACAATCTTTTCTGCTACCTCTCTTTGGCAGCATCTTATGATCTACAGAGATCATAGATTTGTGGCCAACTAAAACTCCAAAGTTGTTTTTTCTTCTTTACCTATGCAATTATTTTTTTTGCAATATGAATAGGTAAATTCTACCCCTATTTTTGTTTTTGAGTCATTGTCACAACTCTTCAAGAGTGTTTTAGTTCTTAGACTTTATATTAGGATTCTGTGGTTTCAAGTTAAAACCAATTTAAACAAAGAAATGTCTTGGTTGGGGCAACAGCATGAAGCAGACTGAATTAGCTGGGTCTAAGATTCAGATAATCCATTAGCATTATTTCTCCAGTTATCAATTTTCTGCTGCTGTTGGAAGCATTTTTTCCTGAGGGTGTCCTTATGTGGAGGTAAATATGACCGCTAAGAGCTTCAGACTTACCTTCTATCATTTTAGCAAACACTGCTGAACCCCAGAAAAAAGTCCCTATTTCCCAACACTTTCAGCAAATGTCATGGGTCCAGTTTGAGTTGTGAGACAATTCCCTGAGCCAGTCACTACAGCCAGGAGAATGGAGAATGCTGACCAAAAGGTGAGGGCAGGAACACCAGACAAGCAAGACCACCCACACCTTCTACAGAACCTAAAACATCAGAACTGAGAGATATAGCTGACTCCTCACTTTCCAGAAGGATGAAATCACAGCCCAGAGAGAGGAGGTGGCCTGGACAGAGAAATGCCCCATGCTGCTGCTGCTGCTGAGTCGCTTCAGTCGTGTCCAACTCTGTGCGACCCCATAGACGGCAGCCCACCAGGCTCCCCCGTCCCTGGGATTCTCCAGG
>SJYF01000205.1:3832635-3847896 GCA_006410515.1 Procapra przewalskii | reverse complement strand
GCAAGAACACTGGAGTGGGTTGCCATTTCCTTCTCCAGTGCATGAAAGTGAAAAGTGAAAGTGAAGTCGCTCAGTCGTGTCCAACTCTTAGCGACCCGATGGACTGCAGCCCACCAGGCTCCTCCGTCCATGGGGTTTTTCAGGCAAGAGTATTGGAGTGGGGAGCCATTGCCTTCTCCCAGGCCTCCTAGTTCCCAGGGTTTCCCTTTAGCCTGTCATTCATCAAGTTAAATAATTTGGTCTGCTGAAGAGTTGATTGGCAGACATTTCTTCCGCACAGTGGTCACTGATGGCCACTCTGCTCGGGAAGTCCATTTGTCCAGCTCATTTCAGAAGCCCAACCAGGCCCATGACCCCACCAGGCCTGGGTGTCTCCAATTTCTGGCCAAGCTGTCCTGAGGGACCATCACATACTCTGCTGGAGGCAGCCTGTCCCCACCTTCCCTCTGCCCTGACTGGCCAAGGGCACCATGACCTCTTTCCCCCTCCCTGGCCCCTTCCTGCCCCAAGTGCCCCTCCGGCCGACGCTCAGAGCCCATCACTGGCGTCAGACAAGGGCAGGGCCCTCCAGCAGGCGGGCCTGAAGCCTGTGCGCTGTGGCCACGCGGCGCCCTCTGCTGGCAGGCCTAGGGACATGCGGCTGACTTGCGCGCCTGCGGACAGGTCTCTACCACGCGCACCGTGACGGCCTTCCCCAGCCAGATCGCAGCCCCTGCCTCCACTGCTAGCTTAAAACACAAGAGGCTTTAGAAGCCACGTGTCCTCCACCCAGACTCTTCCACTCTGGCCTGAGCAGGCCCTGGCCCTGCAAAAGGAGCCCTCGCGATGCTCAGGTGAGGCTCCGTCTTGGTGGCTCAGACGGTAAAGGATCTGCCTGCAGTGAGGACACGGCTGAGTGACTGACACTCTCAGGGGACTCAAGTGTGACCTGGGGCGGGCAGCTTGCTACCTTCCCCACATGCGTTTTGGTTTTAAGGTGTGATGTCTACAGGAATCAAGAGAGGCAGCAAGCTCAATGATGGCTCGGTAGCACTGAGTTAGCCTGCCGTGCCAGCGCCTCACACCAGGACACAGAGCACACACCACCCCTGCAGACCCCACCCCCACCCTTGTAGACCTCCTCACCCCCGAAGACCCTCCCTCGAAACCTCAGGGTCCGCCAGCCCTGACGCCCGCTCCTGGCACGGCGGACGCCCGCTTTTGAGCCACAGGACCCCCCTCCTGCCACCTTTCCAACTCCCCCGCCAGGGGCAACCTTTGTGCCGACTCTGACCCTGGAGTCTGCCCAGCTTTGAACTCTTGAAAGTGGAATCCTGCAGCGTCACTCCTGGCATCTGGCTTCTCTCATTTATTCCATCTAAAGTCTGTCTTTCTTAACTGTCACTGTGGGTGTCTTTCACCATCTTTCATGAGGGTCCGGCAGACTGCAGGTAGAGCAAGTGTGTTAGAGCCCCGGGCACGTCTCCACCTTGCTGAGCCCACCATAGCCTATGGGAGCTTCTGTCAATCAGCCTCGGAGTCAGAGGACTCCAAGGACTCCAAGCTCTGAGCTCCACTGCACTCACCGGGCCTCCTATCCCTCCCGGGGGCCCGATTCCGGGGTCCGTCTCAGACTGGCCTGATTTGGACCCATCTCCTCTTCCTCCTGCAGCAAGGGAACATCTTCATTGTGGACTTTAAACTACTGGATGGCATCGATGCCAACAAAACAGACCCCTGCACTCTGCAGTTCCTGGCCGCGCCCATCTGCTTGCTGTACAAGAATCTGGCCAACAAGATTGTCCCCATTGCCATCCAGGTAGGCGGCCTGGCCCGGTTCTCATCCTGGGCGGCTCCATCCTCAGTAGCCAGGGCTCAGGGATGATTTCCTGGGTGGATCCAACAGGCCTCCGGGAGGGAAGGGCAGCATTCCTGCCTGGAATCTCCTGCTTACGCCTCTGCCAGGTGGACAGGACAAGCAAGAACACAGGCTTCCTGCCAGTCTGGGGAGGGCTGCCCACAGTGGGCAGGGCTGGAGCTTCCTCTCTCCCCATTCCTGGCTGCTCCAGCCCACAAGACACCCTCGAGCACTTCCTGGCTCTGGGGAGGACCTGCCCTGGCACCCCAGCATTCTGACCAGCCCCGAATCAAAACACCAGGAGGGCCCTGAAGACAGTATCGGAAAACTGCTAGAGCTGATCAGCAAATTTAGCAAAGTTGCAGGATACAAATCAATACACAGAAATCACTTGCATCTCTATAAACTAACAAATAAAATCAGAAAGAGCAATTAAGGGATCGACCCCGTTCACCACTGAACAGAAAGAATTAGATACTAGGAGCAGACTCATCTAGGGAGGCGAAGAGCTGTGCACAGAGAATTATAGGACACTGATGGAAGGAGTCAAAGATGACATAACAGGTGGAAAGATATTCTCCATTCCTGGGCAGGAAGAGTCAGTATTGTGAAAACGACCACGCCACCAAGTGCAACTGCAGATTTAACTCGCTCCCTATCAGATCACCAACGGCATTTCCATAGAACGAGAACAACAAATTTCACAGTTCATATGGAAACACAAAAGACCCCAATAGTCGAAGCAGTCTTGAGAAAAAAGAACGGAGCTGGAGGAATCAGCCTTCCCGATTTCAGGCTAGACTGCAAAGCTACAGCCATCAAGACAGTATGGTACTGGCACAAAAGCAGAAACACAGACCGATGGGACAAGATAGAAAGCCCAGAAATAAACCCATGCACCTATGGGTACCTTATTTTTGACAAAGGAGGCAAGAATATACAATGGGGCAAAGACAGCCTCTTCAGTGAATGGTGCTGGGAAAACTGGACAGCTACATGTAAAAGAATGGATTAGAACATTTCCTAACCACACACAAAGATAAACTCAAAATGGACTAAAGACCTAAATGCAAGACCAGAAACTATAAAACTCTCAGAGGAAACCATAGGCAGAACACTCGATGACATAAATCAAAGCAAGATCCCCTGTGACCCGCCTCCTAGAGCAATGGAAATAAAAACAAAAGGAAACAAGTGGGACCTGATTAAACTAAAAGCTTTTTCACAGCAAAGGAAACTGTAAGCAAGGTGAAAAGACAACCCTCAGAATGGGAGAAAATAATGGAAATGAAACAAGTGACCAAGGATTAACTTCCAGAATATACAGCAGCGCATACAACTCAATACCAGAAAAACAACCCACCCCATCAAAAAGTGGGCCAAAGTCCTAACAGACATTTCTTCAAAGAGGACGTACGTACGGTTAACAAACACGTGAAAAGATGCTCAACATCACTCATTATTAGAGAAATGCAAACCAAAAATTCAATGAGATATCACCTCACTCTGGTCAGAATGGCCCTCATCAAAAAGTCTACAAACACAAATGCTGGAGAGCGTGCAGAGAAAAGGGAATGCTCTTGCACCGTCGGTGGGGATGTAAATTGATGCAGCCATTATGGAAGATGGTGTGGAGATTCCTTAAAAAGCTAGGAACAAAACCACCATATGGCCCAGCAGCCCCGCTCCTAGGCATACACCCAGAGGAAGCCGAAACTGAAAGAGACACCTGCATCCCATTGTTCACTGCAGCACTGTTTAGAATAGCTAGAACATGGAAACAGCCTAGATGTTCATCTGCAAATGAACAGATAAAGAAGCCGTGGTAAATATACACAATGGAATATTACTCAGCCATTAAAGGAAGGCATTTGAGTCAGTTTTGATGAGGTGGATGGACCTAGAACTTATACAGAGTGAAGTGAGTCAGAAGGAGAAAGATAAATCCCGTATTCTAACACACATATATGAAATCTAGAAAAATGGTTCTGAAGAATTTATTTGCAGGGCAGCAATGGAGAAATGGACATAGAGAATAGACTTATGGACATGGGGAGAGGGGAGGAGAGGGTGAGGTGTATGGAGAGAGTAACATGGAAACTTACGTTACCATATGTAAAATAGATACTCAATGACAATTTGCTGTCTGGCTCAGGAAACTCAAACAGGGGCTCTGTATCAACCTAGAGGGGTGGATGGGGAGGGAGATGGGAGGGAGCTTCAAAAGGGAGGGGATATATGTACACCTATGGCTGATTCATGCTGAGGTTTGACAGAAAACAGCAAAATTCTGTAAAGCAGTTATTCGTCAACTAAAAACCCCGGTAGGGCCTGAGCAGGTGGCGCTGTGAGATGAGCTCGAAGCCGTGGCTGCCAGGGAGGACCGTGCGGTCAGGAGCCACGCCAGTCCTGAGGTGCTCCTGGATTCTTGTCTCCATCGAGGATGATGGAGGAGGAGAGGGGTGCAGCTTGGGGGAGGGACAGGCAGGGCTGGAGCTTCCTCTCTCCCCATTCCTGACTGCAGGTGCTTTCTCAGGGCGTCACGCCCTGCAGCGCTGAGGGAGATGTTACCCAAGCAGCAGGAAGCCACACCGAGGCCAGGACCTTTGCGGGTCTGTGAAGGGGGGAGGCCCCACAGGGCCCCAGGGGCACAGCAACAGGCGCTCAGCAAACAGCACTTTGAGTCAGTCATGAACCGGGCACTGGGTGCCTTGGGCTTGATAGCAGCTGGTTTTGCCACATGTTAACCGCATGCCAAGTTTATCCCAACGGTTTGCCTGCACAGTCCACAATCCCTTACTCCCAATTCTGAAATCTAAAACTCTTAGATTCTCAAAAAATTTGTAGCAGATTCACTGGCAGCAAAGCTTGCTCTGGACCAGTGTGCACACAACGCTCCATCGCTTGGCCGTGTCTGAGCCTCTGCGACTCTGCAGACTAGCCCGCCAGGCTCCTCTGTCCATGGGATTCTCCAAGCAAGAATGCTGGAGTGGGTTGCCATTTCCTCCTTCAGGGGATCTTCCTGATAGAAGGGAATACTTAAGAGGCTTTCTCCCACTCAGCGTGAAAGGTGTATGTTTCATGCAGAAATATTAGCATGCTTGAGTGTAAATATTGTGTTGCCGCAGACCCAGGGAGAGGAAGACAGTTGCCACATGATGATGTGTGCACGCTGCTAAAATCCTAAAAATCCTGGATTCTGAAACATTTGGCCATCAGGGTTTCAGACCAGAAAGCCTGCCTTTATTTACATAATTGTCACTACAAGCCTCTGAGTAGGCAGGCACCCCATCTACTGATCATTTTAAGCAGATGAGGGAACCGAGGCACCAGGGCACACAGTCAGCGGCAGAACCGAGATTAGGGCCAGGTCATCTGGCTCCAGAGTTCGTGTCCCCCGCTCCCCACCAGTCTAATAAATCAAGGGCAAGAAGGGGATTCAGAAGCGCCCAGGTGAGTCTGGGGAGCAGCAGCATTTAGGGGGGAGCCGAGGAAGGAAAAGTCAGGAGCCCAGAAGCAGCTGCAAGAAGTGGGTGGGTGCAGGGGAGAGGGGGAGATGGGGAGCGGGAGGGAGGCCCCTGCCCACCCCGCCACAGCATTCGCCCCGGGCTGCCTGCGCACCCTTTCATTCACTTCCCCTGGTGACTGCCAGGCTGTGGGCCCCGTGCCCTTGTTAACGACAGTGAGGCTGCAGTTCATAAAGGCTAAGCTGTCCAGGGTCCCACAGGCAGTAAGCGATGCGGCCGGGGGGAGAAACTGTGGCGAGCCTGTGGCCGCTGCCCTCCTCTGTGATCCTCTCAGGATCCAAAGTCTCAGTTGAAGAAATCTGGACTCTCCTGGAATCTCCCGAGAGGCCAGGCTCTCCCAGTCACAGCCTGGAGCCAAATATCGCAATGCCCTCTCTTTCTGCAACGCATCAGCTCAGCCAGGCACCGGGAGAAGAGAACCCCATTTTCCTCCCTTCGGATGCAAAGTATGACTGGCTCCTGGCCAAGATCTGGGTGCGCTCCAGCGACTTCCACGTCCACCAGACCGTCACCCACCTTCTGCGCACACACCTGGTGTCCGAGGTGTTCGGCATCGCCGTGTATCGCCAGCTGCCTGCCGTGCACCCTATCTTCAAGGTATAGCAAGCTCCTGCCTCACCCGGGGGAGAGGACAGCAGGAAGGGAGGAGGGCACCGGCGAACCGCAGGACCGTGGCTGGGAGAGGCTGGGAGGAGGGGAGGCAGCCCAGGGAGAGAGCAGCTCAGAGCCTGCTGGGCCTGAGGACATCAGGCGGGGGCCAGGGCCTGGGCCTGCCCGGCCTCTGGCTAGCCTTGGGGAGGGAGCAGAGTTTGAAGAGACTGGTGAGTTCAGTGTTGCTCTGTCTGACCCCAGCGGGCAGCCCCACTGCGACTGCCCTTCTCTCTCCTGAATCCTGCGGACACTGGCTGCTGGAGTGGCTGCAGGTGGAAATCCCCTCCATTCCCCGCCTGTAACAATTCCCCGCCTGTAACACCGAGATCAGATAGTACACCTGCCCCTAGGGCCGCTGCCAGGGTCGAAATAGTGGACACGTTCGGGGAATTTGAGTGCCCAGAGCACAGTTACGCTCTGTGTAAGCGCTGACGATGCTCATTTTCGTCACGCTCATTCCTGCTGAGCATCAGAGCGGCAGTCCCCAGGCTGCCGTGCCAGCAGCTCGCGGCCGGCCGCGCAGGTCGACACAGCAGCTCCCCTGACTCCGTGACCCTTGGCGGCGCTCCTCCATGGTGCACTGGGGGGCGGGCTGGGGGCCTGGGGGCCCCGAGGAGGCGCAGACCGGGCCGGGAGCGCTGGCCTGGCCGCCTCTGAGCCGCCCTGTCGCTGCACCAGCTCCTGGTGGCGCACGTGCGGTTCACCATCGCCATCAACACCAAGGCGCGCGAGCAGCTCATCTGCGAGCACGGCCTCTTTGACAAGGTGAGGCCCCCCGGCCCGAGGCCCAGATTTCCTCTCCAGAGACCAGCCCCCAGGCACCACCGGGGAGGCCTGGCAGGGTGGGAGGCTGGGTGCGCTCCGAGTGAAGCCCCCCATGTTCTCTGGCTGGCGTCTGCCCCTTCCATCCACGCTCTCTTCCTCCTCGCCACCCATCGCGCCCTCTCAGGCAGTACCCCTTGCTGCGCCCCCTCTGGGGGCTTGCTGAGCCTGGCCCCTCCCACAGCCTTACCCCCCACCTTGCTTCTTTCCCACCTCCAGTTAGTAAGCCAGCCAGACCATCCCAAGGCGGAAAATGACAAAACTCATCTCAGGCCAGCTACAGCTGGCATGGGACTGTGTCATCTCACATGCCTGGACACGTTCGGGCACTTCAGCTCCTCGCTCCAAGTTCCCGTGGCCGACGCTGGCCCGTGGCCTCCACCTCAGCACCTGGTGCTGGGCCCGAAGCCCCCACGCGACCCCTGCCCTCTAGGCTGCCTCATCCACGGGGCCCGGGACTCAGTGTCCCCAGGGTACAAGCCCATTGGCTGGCACTCTGCCTCTCTTTGAACTGTGTGGGCCTCACTCTCCGAGTCGGGCTCTGCAGACAGGCTTCCCCCAGTGGGAGGGGTACATCACAGCGAGCTCCAAGCTTCCCATCCGACACATGACATCATCTTCCATGCAAATGGAAAGTACCGGGGAGCATTGGTCCTGCTCGGGTCAAACACCCAGCGTGGACCGGTGTCTGGCTCCAGCCCCCAAGTTCTCCTTGGAAGATTCTGTGCCCTGAGCACTCAGCCAGGTGCACACCTGCCTGCAAGCACGTGTGCAGGCATCTCTGCAGCTGGGCTGGCGACCGGCAGCCCTCATAGGCACACAAGAGGCCCTCAGCAGAGCAGTGTGCGTCCTGGTGCTCAGCGCACGCCCTGCCCTATGCCCAAAGATCAGGGCCCTGAGAGCAACGCTCGGCCCTGGGCAGCCTGTGCTCAGCACGAGGGCAGGCCTGGTCCAGGGGCTGCTCTGGCCTGGATTCCACTCCGCCTGCCGTCCTCACTGCACCACTTGGGTGGGGGGCTCACCCCTCCCTCCTGCATCTCAGCCCCTCATATTTGGGTCAGGACGAGGCTCCTCCCCATAGCCTCCTCCTGGGTTTGCTCTGGGCATGCTCCGAGTTAAATGTCCCTCCCGCTCCACCTCACTGGACGTGGGTTTGCTCTGGTGGGCCAGGACATCTCCCTGCCCTTTCAGTTCCTCAAGCTGCGCTTCGGCGCTGGAGGAACTGGCCTTGGCTCACAGCACTCCCTCCCCTCCGCTCAAGGCCAACGCCACCGGGGGCGGTGGGCACGTGCAGATGGTGCAGAGGGCCATGCAGGACCTGACCTACACTTCCCTGTGCTTCCCTGAGGCCATCAAGGCCCGGGGCATGGACAACGCGGAAGACATCCCCTACTATTTCTACCGGGACGACGGGCTCCTGGTGTGGGAGGCCATCAAGACGTGAGCTCCAGGGCTGGGGGGCCAGCTCTGGGTGGCGGGAGCTGAGGGGCTGCAGGAGGAGCGGGCGGGGTTCTGACGGTCATGACGGGGTGCTGGGCCGCTGACTCAGTGGGCCAGGAGGCCTGGCTCCGTTGTCAGGGCAATGATGGGGGAACGGGGCCGTGCCAGGCTGGACGGGGGTGGGGGAAGAGTGTGACCTGAACCCAGGCATCAAGAAGTGACGGGGTCACGGATGGGGCAAGGGGCCACTTCTGCAGACCCTGGCCGGTCACCCGCTCTTGGTTGGGCCTCTCCTCTGGGCCAGGTTCGTGGCCGAGGTGCTGGACATCTACTACGAGAGCGACCAGGCGGTGGAGGAGGACCAGGAGCTGCAGGACTTCGTGAAGGACGTCTATACGTACGGCATGCGGGGCAGGAAGGCGTCAGGTGGGGACTGCTCTCCACCCAGCGGCCTCTCCCCTCCCCCTGCACCACTGAACGGCTCCAGGGGCTGCTGGCCGTTGGCCTCCATCTTAGCAGCTGGTGCTGAGCCCACAGCTCCCAGGGGGCCCTGCCCTGCAGCGTGCGCCATGGGGGTATCCCAGGGGCTTTCCTAGAGCCAGGAGAGGGAGGAGAAGCGGCTGGAGCCCCGCGCCAAGCAGCCGTGCTCTTCCCGGGCGTCGCCCTCCTGCCCGGGCCCCAGCACTGGTGTGTGGGCGCCCAGGGGCCTGTGTGGGTGGGAGGGGGTGTCTGCTGGCCGAGTGGCCCTCCCTGGGGCCGGGGCCTCAGCCAGCCCGGGGCTCTCCTTTAGGCTTCCCCAAGTCCATCAAGACCAAGGAGAAGCTGTGTGAGTACCTGACCGTGGTGATCTTCACGGCCTCAGCCCAGCACGCGGCGGTGAACTTCGGCCAGGTGGGCAAGGGCAGGGCAAGCCCCCTGGGCGGGAGATGGCCAGGCCAGCTCGGCTGCTTGAGGGCCCTGGGTGGGCCGCCACCTCCTCCACAGGAGCGGGGGCGGAGGGGCGGAGGGGCCAGGAGTCTGGCGTTCCCAGGGGCCAGTGGAGTTGGGTTCTGTGCTAAGCCCTGGATGCCAGTGTGAGGGAGGGGGCTTCCCTGGCCCCGCTGGAGTTGGAGGGGGCCTCGGGGAGGTGGCGCGGGCGGCGAAGGCGGGTGCGGGGGCACCCAGCCAGCTCGGCGGCTGTTCCCACAGTATGACTGGTGTTCCTGGATCCCCAACGCCCCCCCGACCATGCGGGCCCCGCCCCCGACGACCAAGGGCGCGGTCACCCTCGAGCAGATCGTGGACACGCTGCCCGACCGCGGCCGCTCCTGCTGGCATCTGGGCGCAGTGTGGGCGCTGAGCCAGTTCCAGGACAATGAGGTGAGGCCGGCTTCACCCCTGCCTCAGCCCCAGGGCTTCGTGATCCCGGGCTCAGGCTGGACCCCTGCCGGCCAGGACCCCTGACTTGCAGGGCTGGAGGGAGCTGTGAGGTCCTCAGGCCAGACCTGGGTGGGGCAGGAGAGCAGGGGCACCGCTCCACTGTGACGCTCCCCACAAGGGCTCACCCCGCCCGCCCCCACTGCTGGCAAAGCTCGTCCATGCGGGCTTCTCCCTGACACCCCGCAGGTGAGGGCTGGGTTTCCTGGGCATCTTTTGAGACCTACTCATACAACCTGTTGAACCTAATGCCAAAGGCCCCAAGCCAGCTCTCAGACGCCACTCCCTGGCATCAGCTCGGTGCTGCCTAGAATGACTGGGCGGTTGAACTGGGCGCAGACCCACCGGCGTGTGTTGGCAGTGTGGCTCTGGGGCCTTTGCGTTGCTCCCTAACATCCTCACATGCAGGTCTCAGCACATGTGCTCAGCAGAAACAGTACATTCCTTGCAGAGGAATTTCTTGGTCAAAGAACGTTGAGACTGAATGGCTCTCCCCAAACTGAACCCACCATCCCGTCACCAGTGCAGAGCGCTTCTCCCACCCTGCCCAGCCCTGGCTATGAGACTTTTCAATTCTAACATTCTCAGATTTCGTCTCTAAAAGATACACCCAGTTTCAACTTGAAGACATTTGTGTGAATGTGCAAATGGGCACAGCACCCCAGCAGAGCCTGGCTGTGGCCGACCTGGGCTGCAGAGGTCAGACTGGCCCTGTGCCCCCGGGGCCCCGACACCAGGCGGGAGGGCACCTGGGGACTGGGCCATGTGCCCACCACAGCCAGGTCCACCCCAGCCTCCACAGCTGCTGAGCCACTGTGAGGACAGCCCCCTGCAGCGGGCACTGACCTGTGGGGCCCCGGCCCAAGTGCACACTCGCGCTCTCAGCAGGCTGCAGGGGGTGGGGACGCGGGGAGCAGTGAGGAGCCCAGGCCATGACTCCCAAAGGCTGGGCCCTAGGGGCGGGGCGTGCCCTGTCGGTTTACGTCACCTCATCACAGATTAACCTGTCTGTCTGTCTGGGTCTCAGCTGTTCCTGGGCATGTACCCAGAGGAACATTTCACCGAGAGGCCCGTAAAGGAGGCCATGGCCCGGTTCCGTAAGAACCTCGACTCCATCGTCAGCGTGATCGCCGAGCGCAACAAGAAGAAGAAGCTGCCTTATTACTACTTGTCCCCAGACCGGATTCCCAATAGCGTGGCCATCTGAGTGGCCGCCTGAGCCCATCTCACTGCAGGACGCCCAGCTGCTCGGGGCTGGGCTCGGCCCCCAGACTGCAGCCTGCCTGGTTCGCAGGCTCCTGGGGCCGCCAAGGGGTGGGCCTTCAGATTCCTGGCAAGTGACCTGCGGGACCCAGGCTCCTGGCTTCAAACCAAACACTCCCCAGATTAGACCACAGTGTAGCTCAGCTTTGGGGCATTTTCCTGTTTGTTCCTCAGGCTTTAGCAAATGCCGTACTTTGATCAGTGTGTGTAGAGACTCCAGGGACCTTTGCTACACAGAACAGGACTGTGCCCCTGCCCGCCCTTACGCCCAGCTCAGCACTTCACAGTAGGCAGCCCAGAAGAGCAACACGACTCGTGGGTGTTCTTGCTGAGAAATGGGAAGACGGCCTTCTGATCTATTTATGCTCAGTCCAATCTCTTGCATACAATACACATCCAGATAAATTCTTGTTCAATTAATTAAGAACTGGTTGTCATAAAAATAAAGGAGTTTGCTCAAAACAAGTCTCCAGCATGCTATGTTCCAGTCACCCCAAACAGCTCACATCCCCTCCCCACACAAAAAAGCCATAATCTTTGTGATCCCATCTAGGCAAAAGCTGCCCCCGTTCCATTTGGAGTAAAGGTACTTTTCTCTCTTGTTTGCCCACAAAGTTCCTACGCTTCCCTCAGAAGACACTTCCTTCAGGACACTCACTGTGTCTGGGGAAGGAGCCCAGGACCAGGGCTCTCAGCTGACTAGATTTTATGGACCAGACAAGTTTTGCAGCAAAGATCAGGAGGGACATCGTTACCAAGTTTTTGTTGCTATGGAGCAGCCAATCCACAAACTCACCCCCAGCAGAGGGAGCTTCAAGAGGGAGGGGACACACCGTACCGGTGGCGACTCATGCTGATGTTTGGGAGAAACCAGCACAATCCTCTAAAGCAATCATCCTTCAATTAAAAAATGAATTTAAAAAATCACCCCCACCAAGAGCTGCCGTCTGCTCTCATCTCTGTTCCGTAACAGGGCATTTAACGACAGGAAAGCAGGAGAATGAGGGTAACGGACAACAACCTACACTGTCTTTTTCCCGTCGCCCCCCTGGTCCCCCACAGCGGCGCCAGGCAGCACTGAGGCCAGCTCCCCTCGGCCAAGGCCCTGGCTTCGTGTGTCTTGAGTGAAAGGGTGGAAGCTGGACGAGGGAACCAAAGTGGAGCCCGGCTCAGCTCCCCGGACCACTGGACCTCCAGACACCTACCTACTTGACGCAGAGGGGACCCTGAGAGGCCCCCACAGAGCCTGGACTCTTGCTGCTCTCATTTCGGCTCCCAGAAGCAGCTTGGCGAGGCAGGCCAGCCGAGGCTTCTCTGACAGCTGAGGGGCTGAGGGCTTCCCTCAGCTCAGGACAGCAGGCTCACCCCTTCTTCCTGTTACTCCTGAACTAACCTCAGCTCTTTCCAGAACCAGCAACAGAGACGCGTAGCAGGACAGCTGGTCACTGGGGCCCCTCTGAGGCTGGGAGAGAGGACGGGCCCTGGAAGAGGGCTGTCTACGCCTCTCCCACCAGTGGGCTGCGCACCAGCCACTCCCGGGGCGCCAGCCACAGACCAAGGGTGGCAAGCTTTTTCTACAAAGGGGCGCGTAAAGACTGCAGGCTTTCCAGGACAAAGGATCTGGTAGTGGACACAGCACGCCCACGAAGGGACAAGACTGTAAGTGCGTTTACCAAACAGGAGGCTGGCCTGCGAGCACCAGCGTCCACCCCCCGGCCTGGAGGACTGGAGGCTCCCCTAGCAGCGTGCCTTAAGCCCTCATTCTGTTCGGGGAAGCGCACTGACTGAGCCCGCCCGCCCTGGCCAGGCACCGCAGCAACCACGTGCAGGAGTTGCTTTACGACAGGAGATCCTGATAAGGGATACGCAGCTAATAAGCCACTGCCAGCCGGAAGCGTTCGGGAAAGGTCTAAAGGAGACGCCGCGTGTCCGTCCACGTCCCAGAATCCCTCTCGCCAGCATCCTTCTCGGCTGAGCGATGCGTGCGCCACCGCGAAAGACTCTGAATTAGAACGAGTGGCCGAAGACCACCCGGAAACTGATGCCATCACCATAACGCCCGAGACTTCCAGCCGCGCGGCAGAGCAGCTCTCCGGGGCTGCCTTCCCCTACCGCTCTCCACCCGGCGGCCCTTTCCCAGTAAAATCTCTTGCTTTGTCAGCTCATGTGTCTCCTCGGACAATTCATTTCCGAGTGTTAGACAAGAGCCCAGTTTCGGGCCGTGGAAGGGGTCCCCGTCCTGCAGCAATTCTGTGGCTCACATCGGAGCGTGAAGAGGCTTGGAGGCGGCGTTATTTCGAAACCTCGCTGCAACAAGACCTTGCTGGGCGTCTCCTCAGCCAAACTCACTAAAATTCATCAGGTCCCCAAAGAATCGAAGCCCCTTGTGGGAGGGCCCCTCCTCACTTTCTTACGGATTTCTCGTCCAGCTCCAGGCTCCCAACATTCCCTCCCACCAAAAGTCGAGCACAAGTGAGCCCAGGCCAGCACTAGTCTCCGTCCCTCCTGCAAGGACACTGAGCAGGTTCAGCTGCTCTGCGGCCACTCTCTCCTCCAGGGGCTTCCGCAGCTGCGCTCAGTTCCCGGGACCTGTTCTCCCAAGTCAGGCAAGGACACTAGCAAAGCGCCCCTCTGCCTAGCTCCCCAGTCTCCTGCTGAAGAACCTAAGCTACTCCATTTTGTTAACAGAAAAACTCTATTTTGTAAGGTTCCGGGAAAAGAGCCTTTGGAAATCCCCTGACCTCACCCCACCGCCCACGAGCCAATTGGACCCCAGACCAGAATCTCCTGACGTAGCGCTCGGGAGCTTGTGGTCTACCGAGGCAACAGGACCAATCAGAAACCAACACACAACCCTTCGAAAGAAAGTGACCAGTCAGACGTCCCCCTACCTAGAAATTCTCTTTTTCATGAACACTCCCTATATAAGCAATGTAATCCAAAACCAGGGGCTCCTCCCTGTAGCCGCTGCGTCATAACAGTGGCAGCCCCAGCTCGAGCTTGGTAATAAACGCTCTCTTGCTTTTGCATCGGATATCGGCTCCCTGGTGGTTACTGGGAAATTTTGCAACTTGGGCATAACACCGGCAGCCCTCTGTGGTGCCCTGAACTTGTGGGCCAGTTCTCCCGGCTCACCCACACAGTATGTCGGGGCAACCTTGGCCTCCCTCCTTTCATCTCGTGAGCACAGGTGAAGCCAGGCGCCCACCCTCAGCACTCCCAGCTCCGGGAGTGGTCTGCAGTCCCAAGGCTGGAGGATCAGCCTCATGGGCATTCTTCCCACTGTTACCCCGCCAGTGAGAGGGTAGCAGGCAGGAAGGCCAGGGGCCTCCAAGCGGAGGAAACAGGCTGCATCACTCCCTCTCTCTTAAGGGGCAGGAGACAAACCAGAGTTGTATTTTTCCACTTCTCTATACAAATTTACAAAGAGGTTTCTCTTAAACTCTGTTGACATAACGACACCTGGCTCCACCTAACTTTTCTCAGACCTTGAGCTAACAATGCATTTTTCTTATGGAAATGTTTACCTTAAGCTATATCAATATACTGTGCATTTACCCCAGACTCCGTCTTTGGTTCCACCTAAAGGCTCAGAACTAACGGCGAACCACTATGTTATATCCATACATTGCTCTCCTAGTCTATGTTAATGAAGCTGCTGCTGCTGAGTGGCTTGTCGTGTCCGACTCTGTGCAACCCCACAGACGACAGCCCACCAGGTTCCCCCATCCCTGGGATTTTCCAGGCAAGAGTGCTGGAGTGAGTGCCACTGCCTTCTCCGGTTAATGAAGCTATTCGTGTGGAAATCTGCCTTTCCACAGAGTCATGTCAATCTTTTTATGCGNNNNGCCCCCCCCCCCCCCGCCATGACTCGCTGGCTGCAACGGACCACGCAGAAGCACTGCCAAGAGGAACTACCCCTCGCCCAAAGTCAGGGGCAGGGGCCGGGAGGAGCTACCCTACGTCCAAGGTCAGGAGGGGTGGCCATGAAGAGATACCCCTCGTCCAAGGTAAGAGAAACCCAAGTAAGACGGTAGGTGTTTCGAGAGGGCATCAGATACACTGAAACCATAATTACAGAAAACTAGTCAATCTGATCACAATAGGACCACAGCCTTGTCTAACTCAATGAAACTAGGCCATGCCTGCAGGGCAACCCAAGATGGGTCGTGGTGGAAAGGGCTGACAGACCGTGGTCCACTGGAGAAGGGAATGGCAAACCACTTCAGTATTCTTGCCTTGAGAACCCCATGAGTAGTATGAAAAGGCAAAATGATAGGATACTGAAAGAGGAACTCCCCAGGT
>SJYF01000205.1:3809583-3830837 GCA_006410515.1 Procapra przewalskii | reverse complement strand
TGAGTCTGGGTGAACTCCGGGAGTTGGTGATGGACAGGGAGGCCTGGCGTGCTGCGATTTCATGGGGTCACAGAGTCGGACACGACTGTGCACCTGTGCTGAACTGAGCTGATGACTCACCTGGTGCCAGTCTCTGAGTTCTGAGACCTTTCCTTTCTCTAATTAGTAGTTGCTAGTGACTATGTAACATCCAGCTGAAGACGAGCATGGGGGCACTCTTTCTGCCCCTTCTGATGCCTATGTCAGAAGCTTTCTCTCTTTTATACTTTAACAAAACTTTATTACACAATATCTCTGAGCGACCAATCCTCGTCTCTGGCCCTGGATTGAATTCTTCTCCTCCAGAGGCCAAGAATCCTGGCATCTTTTGTGGTTCAGCAACAACCTTTCACCAGGAGCCAGAATTACAGCTCGGCTCAGCTATCAGCAGCAATCCTGCCAGCCCTGCCGCATTTCCTCGCTCTGCTGGACTGCGTCAGCCAACGATCTAACGAGATGAGGCTAGTCATGCCATGGGCCACGTCAATGGTCACGGTGCCATACGCACCCTGAACCTGAGTCTGGCTCTCCTCAGTGCGGTGAGTCCACGTAGAGCCCGGACATTTGGAACACGCACTTTTGTGAGAATGACTTCAGCTTTCACTCCCATGCTCACATGCTCTCCAGAACCCACTCCTCCCCACTGACCGCCAGCGTCTGGGGGATCCAGCCTCCCTTACAGGGACAGACCGCAGCTGCATGATCTGTGATACAGAAGCCAGAGGAACCCGGAAAGGGGATCAGACCACTGGAGTGCCTGCCAATATTCCCAGCTTCCTGGCAGGAAAACACTCGCCTGGCAAAGCTCCTTTTTAAAGAAATGCTTTATTGCTGCAATTCGACACTCCGTGTGTAGAACAAACACCCCCCGCACACCCCTACAGAGAATTATTCAAGCAGTAATACTGAGCAAGAGTGAACACAGACAAAATGATACAAAACTAGACATTTAGATAACTAGAAGGTTTCTAAGTTGAGAAAAACATCAAGTGTGAAGTGCCTGTTAGAAACTACACCACACATGCCAGTGTAAATTTGGTCTTTATTAACAATCGCATCCTATAAACATTGCATCTGAATAGGTGATGAGCTGCACAATTTCATTACTTCCAAAACAAAGACAAATGCTTTTGTTTCCCTGTGTTTCAGCCTTTTCTCGGGCTAGAGACAGAAGCTGCAAACTTCAGATCAGATCCGAGAGGGAAAGTATCTCAAAAGTGTGTTTGTGTCAGGCCAACCCACACCAGCGTGGATGTTTATCCCATGGGCCCTATCCTCCTCCGGCTCCAGGCCGGCCGCCATCGGGGGCAGCTCTGCACGGGGCTTTTGGACCCGCCCAGCTGCCCGGGGCCTGCATCTCTGCAGCCAGCTCAGGGCGCACTGCAGGTTTTGAAAGTGGACCCATAAGACTGAGAAGAGTGGACCGAAGCAAACAAACAAGAAAAGCGAGAGACAGTGCAGGTCGGAGGATGAGGAGATCTTTTATAATTTTCAGTAATTTTAAACTCAGTCACAAAAGTGCTTCAGTGGAACTAAAGTCTGAGGGGAAGCAGAGGCTGAGTCAGAGATGGTTGGCTGGCGACACCCCAGGCTGCTTCCCTCTCCCCCTCGCCTGGCCTTCAGATACCAGCCCTCCGGGCCCTGAGACCTGCAAGCTCACCCCACGTTTCTATAATTTGTTCAGCCAGGTGCAAAATGATGAAGCAACAGGGAATAATTAACAAGCTGACACAGAGGCGCGCCCAGCAGATGCCCAGCCCCTACCAAGTGGCAGTGCAGCACGGCCTCGCCAGGGCCTGGCATTCACGGCCGGTCCCTGCGGGCACAGGTGGGGATGAGCGCAGGGACAATCTGGGGGTCATAGGTGGTCACCAGACCTCGTGAGGACAGAAAAAGGCGATGGGGTAAGCTGTGTGTACCGTCCCGGGAAAGAAAAGGAGGGCACGGGGCTGAGCATCTATCAGCAGAGGCCTTTAGGAGCTTGGCTGGAGGTGGCGAGATGTGAGCGCGCTTCCCGTGAGAGCCTGGCTGGGCAATGAGAGCAAGGTTAACAGCGCTGGTGATGAAGTCAGCTCTGCCACAGGCAGGGCACCAGCCACACCAGCTGGGCTGTCCGGGGCCCTCCCCACCTGAGCACTCTCGTATCGGAAGTCTCCGTGCTTTTCAGGGACAGCATAGGGAGTTCCATGGGGGAGGGGAATGGTGCCCCCTTAGAAATCCAGTATTCCCTGATGACTCACCTGCCGTCACCAGGGACAGGGGCCTTGCCTGGGCAGTTCCTAAAGGGCACCGGCAGGGCAGACCTGGGATGTGGCTCTCCTGAGCAGACTGTAGCTATCTGGTGTCCCCAGGCTGGGAAGGGGCGCAGTTAATTGCACTTCGGGGCACAGTGGGCGCAGGCACACGCCGGATACGGCCTGGGGGACGGGGAGGACGAGCTGACCTATTCCCAGGGGTGGGCTATGGCTGGAAGGCCGGGGAAGCCATGGCAGGCCGAAGCCCTCCCCGAGGGCTTAAGAACCTCCTGGCTTTCAAAACAAACCATAGGGCTTCCACGCTGAAATGCAAAGGAATCATCTGTGTGCTTCCTACTCTTAACGGGCTGGATGAAACACCTGAGGCGCAGAGGATGGAGGGCAGGGCCCCGGGGCCTCCCACCCAAGACACCCCGAGAGCCGCCCGGAGCACATGCCTGGGCACATTCATCTCACCCTGCGAGCTCCCTGGGCTATTTTGCTGGAGTTGACTCTCTTTTGCCTGGTAAGATGAAACTGGTCTTTAAAGACAGAATTTTAAGCAGACCTTTTTAAAGGCACAAAGGCCATCTGATGGTAGCGATTTTGGTTTTATGAATGGTACAGGAGGTAACCCTGACGACAGAATGGACTGAAAGCTGGGCCAGGGTTCAGTCCAGTTAAGGCGGCAAATGGGCAGGGCTGCGGCTGGCAGCGGGACACGGTGGGCCGTGGGAGTCTGCTGCGCACTCCTGGCCCTCGGCCAGAGGCAGCCCATCTGCCTCTCTGCTCCGGGCAGCGGCCCACGGAAGGCGCCAGGGGCAGGGGCCCCTGACAGCGCCTTCAGCTGCACCCCAGCTGGGCGACACACACTTGCTTCTTCAGTGTGAAGTCAGCACACACCGGAGCGCTCTGTCTGTAAAGGAAGAGTTCTTAAAGACGCCAATTTGTTCTGATGCCTCCACTTCCTTCCGTCTAGATCTCATGAACCCTTCTTCAGGACTGACCAAAACAAGGAACACTTAGGGCAGCCCTATGCCATGGAGACTTGTCATGAAGCAGGCTTAAAACCACAGGAATTACGCTCAAACTGCCATTCACCATCCATGCATCCCACGAAATGTTGTGAGAACACCTCTGACCTGTCTGTTCTGCTTTACAAGCCCCTTTTATGGACACAGAGTGGAAGCCACATCTCTCAGCATTTATAAGGCAAACAGGGCTTCAGATCTATTACGATGTGAAGGAGATAATCAGGGTCACGAGAGGAAGGTTTCTAAATGAGACGTTCTTCCAAACGTCAATCCCACGTGACACACGTATTACAAAATAAAGACTCTCTTTTTGTAAAGTGCTTTGCTTCGCTTAGTGAGTCCCTCACCACCACGCACAGAGCACCACGGCCCGTCTGCTCGGGAACTGTCGGTGGCAGCCTCCCCGGGCCCTGTTTAGTGGCGAGAAGCCTCTCCTCAAGGCTGGTCCTTCCCAGCAGTTCAGCTAGCGGGCGGGAGGTGGGGGCTGCCGGCCAGGAGGGGCGCGGCAGGGCCAGGCACCGCCTGCTCCTGTTCCCCCTCAGCTCTGGCCTCTTGCTCTCTCATCCCGCTCAAGACTACGAGCCAGAACCCAGCCAGCACCCCCTCGGGGGCCACAGGCTCGTCCCCCCCCCCTCCGTAGACTCGCTGGCAGAAGCAGAACAGCCGGGCACAGCTGACATGAGGGTTTTCCAGGAGAGTCACTATGGAGGGTTTAGAAAAAAGAGAAGCCGCCAACAACAGTCCTGCCCAGTCTCTGCTGTTAAAGGACAGAAGAAAAGGTATGCAGTTGGCAGTAGACAACTTCCTTCAGCTATTCTCAGCTGTCCAGGAGCGACAGCCCCCGCGCCATCAGACGTGAATGATCTCTGCTCCAGTGTCTTCAGGTTCTGTGCAACAAGAAGAGTTTGTATCGGAATGACAGACTCCGCGTCCATCTTTAGTTTCAAAGTTGGGCTCTGTCAGTGCAGACTTTTCAAAAATGCTCCTTTTGCTTGTCTCTGGACAGTTCTGGACGTAGATCACTCTGTTGTAAGCCTTGAGTCTCCTCCATAGCTGCGCGTACACTTTGCACTGGACGTACATGAACAGCAGCCCGCCGGTGAATCCAATGGCCACGACCACCAGCTTAGTCCAGAAGGGCCACTCCAGGATTCCTGGAAGGGAGAAGCCAGATTAGCCTATCAGCAGGCCTTGTCTAAGCTGCAAAGTACAGAAAACACAGCTTCTGAACCTGTCACCGCCGCAGATTCTCAACGCATCAAATCCAGTCTTGTTGGAGGCGGCATGAAGAGCTCGTCCATGCTCTTTCATCCTGCGCTTCCAGGGGACATCTGTGGAATGCTCTCCACGATTTGATCTCTCCTGACGGGGTTGGTTTTTTTTCTTAAGATTTTTTTTTTAATATGAACCACTTTTAAAGACTTTTTATTGAATTTGTTACAATACTGTTTCTACTCTATGTTTTGCTTCCTGGCCGCAAGGCATGTGGAATCTCAGCTCCCTGACCAGGGATCAAACCTGTGCCCCCTGGACTGGAAGGCAAAGTCTTAACCACTGGATCGCCAGGGAGATCCCCTGACTGGGTTACACAGAGTTCTACCGCAGCACAAGGAACATCCCGGACGGATGGATGGTGTGTCAAAATGGATCCCCCCCTCCAGAAGCCCAGACGTCGGAACCGACCTGGAGTAATACCAACCCTAAGATCCACTGTGCGTCCAGGATGCCCTGGCCGGGCACCCCTTCTGTTCTAGCCACGCACCTGTCGCCTGCCCCTGCCTGATCTCCTCGGCGGTGCGGTCGATGAGCACGTACAAGGACCAGACGACACAGGTGATGGCAATGACGTGGAAGGTCACAGAGCACATGATCTTCCTGCGCTCGCTCGAGGTCATCTGCAGCTTCTCCCACTGGAAAGACAGCACACAGATGTGAGGCCAGGCCCCCAGGCCTCAGGGGCTGCAGCGGGGTGAGAGCTTTGCTGATAGAAAGGCTGGCTTCCCTCCCCGCTACCCCTCACCCAAGCTAGATGAATGTCCCCAGACACTGAGTCATTCCCTTTAAACCACGTGGCTTCAACCAGGCATCAGGCTCTGGTATTCTGTCGACAGCCAACTTTCTATGCAATGGAGAGAAGCCGGGATCGAGACGCTCTACGAACCACCACCAGCAATCCAACCCCCCTGGCTGCTTACTCCTGCAAGCAGGCACTCACTGGCTGGATAAAAAGATTTTATGGTTTTGGTCCAGATGAAAACAGCATGTTGGGCCAAGGCCCAGGGGGCACGTTTTTGTTTCGGTGAGCGTCTGGCTGGCGTGAGTGGGGGGGGGGTGGGCGGATGGCGCCGTGGCACAGGAGCAGATGGGCAGGCACTATGGCGCAAGGTGACGCGGGAGGTGCTCACTCTTTGGTCCTCTGCTACTCTGACAGCAACACCGTGAAACCGATGCTAAGAGCTCCTGGTACAAGCAGTCTGTCCCAGTCCCATCTCCTCTAGGAGCTCATTAATTCACTCCAAATAGCCAGGTTTCCTTTTTCATTTGCTGGTTTCCGAATCGGAAGGAAGCACATGAAGGCAGAGAAGAGAACGCGCGTGAGCACTGCACACGCCCCGCCGGCCCCAGCCACAGCCTCTCCAGGGGTCGGCGCAGGACATGCGGGGAGCAGGGCCACGGTGCCGAAGGCCCGCTTGAGGGGTCAGGACAGAGCAGGGCACCTGGAGAACGACCGAGCTTCTGAGGGAAAAGCACTCCTCCTCGAGTCGCTTGGGCCTGCCTTCTCAGCCATCTAGACTGCTCTCTGCTGCGCGGTGATCCCGCATCTTCACTCCTCTGGTTTCTGAGACGCATCCAGCCTCAGCCTCCGTGCTGCCCTGAAATGCCCGCCCGCCTTTAAGCGGCTGCTTCCCTCGAGACCGTGCGGCCCCCCGGACTCCTTCACTTCCGCGCTCAGTCCGGGTGGCCCCTCGAGCACTGCCTCGACACCAGACCCCCTACGGTGCCGCCCCACTCTGCGCTGTCACACGTCAGTCCACAGCGGCACTGCCTTCCCTGGACGCCTGACCTCTCGCCCTCGCCATGCAGTCAGCGTTTAAGGCACATCGAGGGCTCCTACCTGACTATGGGGTTCTCCCTGCAACTCATCTATCAAAAGTTCTGAGATAAGAACAAGTCTTTTATTCTTCCCAGCCAAACCTCTCCATATGCTGGGCCCAAAGACAAATAACACAGCCAGTGTGTACACAGGAGGCGAGTGCCGATGAGGCTCCTCTCAGAAAAAGGACGGGCACGAGGCCTGACGAGAGCTGTGCTCCGTGTAACGCCCGTGGTTCCCTTCTTCCCCATCCGCCCCCGCCTCCTATCTAGCAAGTATCTGTCGCAAGTGAGTAAAGATACGTTCACTACACTAGGCTGCGCTTCGTGCGGGAGAGGCACCAATCCCCACAAAGTGGCCCTAATCAGAGGCAAGGCCTGGGTAGTCAATACACGTGAAGTCTAATGCTGACTAAGACACCACAAAACGGTGTGTGGTCAAGGGCCGGATGACTGACACAGACGAGCAAGCAGTCTTAGCTTCAAGGGAAAAGAAAACATGATGACTGAACGGTCGGAAAGAGCTTGTTCCTGCGAGGAGGGACTTGGAAATCAGCACCAGTAACGTGAATGTGCACACTGGCCCCCACTTCCCCAAGAAGCGGGCACGAGCCAGCTGCGGCCCACCCAGCCCCCGCGCCGCCCCCGCGCCCTGCACGCACTTTTCTCAGCGGCTTCAGCCTGGCCTCCATGATGAACTCGAACTTGCACAGCTCACAGCAGCGCGCGTCTGAGCTCTTGATCCACTGCTGCAGGCAGGCCTGGTGCACGAAGTGGAGGCTCCCCGCGCAGCGGCAGGGCGTGATCAGGGGGCTCTCGGCGTCCCCCTCGCAGTGGCAGATCCTGCAGTGGACGGACAGGCGGGCCTTACAAGCAGGGCCGCACGGCGGGGGACGGCGCTTCAGCGGAAGGCCAGTCCACCCAAGCAGAGCGCTCAGAGACAAGCACCACACGATGACTGCACGCACGAGAACACACAGACACAGAGGAGACAGCTACCGCAGACTACGACTTCCTAGCTTACCGCACCAACAGGCAAAGTCTGGATGGCACTTGGCATCAGAGGGAAAAATGAGGTAAGAAATGACACAGCAGTCATGTTGGGTGAGACTTTAGAACTTCACTAATAGGTGACTTTAAGGCAGCGTGCAAGCATCTTCCAGAACTTACGACGTTCAAATAATGGGGGGTAAATTTTCTGTGTAAACAAAACCAACGCTCTACCTTTCAAAAATCCCAAGAACCTGGAATGATGAGCACTGCCTGTTAGCTGCAGCCACTGACCCCACCCTCCCACACTGCACTACGTGTTCCCGTCCTCTAGCAGCAAGTAAACAGAGAAACCCCAGAGCTTCTCCCGGACCTGAAAAACCATTACGGGACACTGCCATTTCGTTTCTTTTTCAGGACCACCTGGCAATGAGCGAGAAATTTAAGTCGCTGTTTCTAAGGGTGCATGCCACAGGATGCAGGCATTGGCCTCAGGAAACCTGACAGGCTTCTGAGGAACAGGGGGCCTTTTCCAGCAGCTGGAGAGCCCGTAGTGGGGCCTGGCCTAAAAGGAGCTGGGTGCCGGCCCAGGCCAGGCTCTCGGCTGCTTGTGTCTATGAGGGGGGTCATCTGATCCAGCTGTTGAAAGAAAGGATAATCGCTGATCTGAGGAGGGGACGCTGTGGAAAGGTTAGAAAGGGGAAGAAGGCTAAGAGTAGCAACAAAAGGGAATTCTGAAAGCTTCTGGTGGCCTGACAAGGATGCTACACCCGGGAAGATAAAGGTGGGAAGTGGGTGAGGACCTGGGCAGAGGTGGCTGCATCCAAGTTAAAGAGAAGGAAGGAAGCAGCTGCTGGAGAATAGCCCTTCCCCTGCACGTGGTGTTGCAGGTGGAGCAGGGGGCCAAAACGAGGCCCAGAGGGAAAGCCAACACTTAGCATCTAGACCGTCAAGCTGGAGGACAGAGGCACTGTTCCTTCCTCCACTCTTCCTGCAAACGCTGCTGGTCTTGCTGAGAAGAGCCGCCTGGCCTTCACCATGCGCGGCTCCTCGTCTCCACCGTTTACGGGGCTGTCCTGGGACCCATGTCATAGAAATTGGATTTGCAAACGATACCAATAATCTGTTCTTCTGGAGAAAACTATTAATCTGTAATTGTGTACAACTGCCTATACATTCTCCGGAAACTTCACATATTATTAAAGCAAGATGAGGCTGTGGAGCTATGGGGGGCAGAGGTGGCCAGGATGCCGGTGCCCAAACCAACCTGCAAGGGTCCCCTGCTGTGGATGCAGGGGAGAGGCGGGGGCTCTTTTCAGAGGTGGGGGAAGGGCAGTCCAGGTCGCTGTCCTTCTCCGCGGAGCAGAGGGGCGCCCGCGGCACCCTGCTCTTCAGCTTTGCGGATGCGTTGTCCTCAAAGACGCCGCCATCCCCCGTCTCATCAGAGCAGAAGCCGGCGCTCCCGGCCAGCCTGCAGGAGGACTCGGCGGGCTGCGGGCTGGTGGCGCGGCTCGCCAGCGCGTGGGGACGGCGCAGGCTGCTGCTGCCTGAGCTGCGCGAGGGTGAGAGCAGGCGCCGCAGCAGCCGCCGGCTCCGGGGCAGGGCCTCGCCATCCGCCTTGCCATCCGCCTTCTGGCCCAGAAGCAGGACGTGCATGCCCCCCTTGCTGGCTCCTGCCTCTGAGGCTGCTGAGCGGCTGGCAGAAAGGGATGAAACCCAAGAATGTTTGGAACTGCCCAGGGCTTCGCGATTCAGCATTCCTCTTTCTCTCTGGTGGAGCCTGCTGGTTCTGAGACATGGGTCCTGAGGGAGCAACAACTTCCCTTCAGAGCAGGTCCTCTCCACGCAGTCAAAACTTTCCAAGGCATCCCGGGCGTTCTCTCCCACATCGTTTAGGGATTTTGAGAACTTCAGCGTTCTTCTGGCTTTGGTGTTCTTAGCAGGCTTCAAGGCCTGGGCCCGCTCTGAACCACAGGGATTTCTCTTTGACGCCTGCGCTGTGTCTTGACAGACAACGGTCACAGTGAGCCCTTGGCTCAGAGAACTCTGGCAGGGAGGAGCTTTCAGGACAACAGCAGATGGCACGGGACTGTGGTGAGAACACTCAGAAAACACTGCGCTGGAACTGCATGCAGAGAGCGGTGGGATAGAAGCACAGAAAAGTGAGAGCAGCATTAACAGAGAATGGACACCAAAGGGGGAGAGACTCGCACGGCCACCTGCCGAGCGCATGGAACCAGGCTGACTGTTCAGAGCAGAGGCACGCGGAGAGTCAGGACTCTGCAGACATGACCGCGCGTCCCCGGGTGCACAGGCGCCATGCGGCCTGCAGAGCGTTACCTGCAGATGTCCTGATTGGAAGGCGTGACCGAAGTGCGAGCGAAGGACACCGGAGCCGACGTCACTGAGGAGCCCCCAGCCTGCAACACACGCCTCTGGTCAGTGATTAGCAGAGCCCGGGGACCACGAACATCACCTCCTGAATGGCGCTGGGCCTGCTGCTGCCCTCGGCTCCATGAACATGCTCGTGGCAGGGCTCCACGAGCCGAGGCAAGAGTGGAACCAGCAGCATCCTCCTTCTCCCAGACGAAGGTGAAACTGTAGTCAAGAATATCTGAGCGCGTGGAGCAGCAGCATCCACCTGGCATGGATTCAATGGTCATTCATCTCCTAAGTGTACGGCCGGACCCGAGGGCCGTGATGGGCCGCCCCTCCTCTCCCTCCCGCCGGCAAGAAGGTCCCTAACGGCAGGATCCTCCCAGATCCCGGGGACCAGTGACGGCACAGTTCGCCAGCTGCCACGATGAGCCGCCCCTCCTCTCTCCCGCCGGCGGGGGAGGTCCCTACCCCCTAGCAGAGGGTGCCTCCCGGATCCTGGGGACCAGTGACAGCACAGTTGGCCAGCTAAAGCCGCCCCACCTCCGCCACGTACAAGGACCTATCAGCCCGCGACACCTCGCCCGGCAACCTATCCAAACCCCCCATCCATTAACCTGCCCATCCCTCGCAGCGTGCATATATAAACAAACTTCTAACACGGTCAGGGCGTGTGTGGATTTCCTGGACCTGCCTCCTTCGGGTCTGGGAACCCCGCCCGGGAGCACTTCCCCAGTAAAGCCTGTTAGACACTCTTGGGGTCCTGGTCATCTTTACCTAACACTAAGCATCTAAACTTAAATTAGTTCATACATAAGCCAAGAAACCGCGCACCACAGGTACCTGCAAATACAGAAGGCGCACGAGGCGCCTCCCCTGCCGGCCTCACGCCCCAGCCAGCGCTCTCTAACCCTGTATCTGGGGTCATCCTTGTGGCCTCACGCCCCCCAGCCAGCACTCTCTAACCCTGTATCTGGGGTCATCCTTGTGGCCTCACGCCCCCAGCCAGCACTCTCTAACCCTGTATCTGGGGTCATCCTTGTGGCCTCACGCCCCCAGCCAGCACTCTCTAACCCTGTATTTGGGGTCATCCTTGTGGAGGCTGGCAGGACTCAACAGCCCTTTCGCCCTCACCACTTGGCTATGGGCCCATGAGCCCCCAAGCCCCTGCCAGCGCTCCTTACCCAGAAGGGCGACTCCCTGAACATGCCAAACTTAGAGAAAAGATCCAGGAGGGCGAGGAAATACCAGGCTGGAAAGAGAAGCAGAGGAGAGAACAGGAACAGGGCGCACAGCTGAGCTGAGGCTGCAGGACCACTGTTTAGGGCGTCCCCCAGCCTCCACTCCAGCCTCTGCGGGGCACTTGCGAGCCTCATCAAGCCTGGCTCCTGAGCTTCCTCGGCCCCGCAGCGGCAAGTGCGCTCCTCCCTCCTCAGGACAGCTATTCTGAGGGGGCGGCTGCTCCGTGCAACCTCAGGGGCCACGCAGAGACAGCACTGAGCCTGTTACCCAGGAAAGCCAGCATCTCCTCCCCACCCGCCCCAGGCCCTGTCCCTCGACTCTGGAAAGCCCCGCTCTGGCCTCCATCCCCAGCTGGACCAAGCCTCCACTCTTGGGGGCTGTCGCCCCCGGCGCACCCTCTCATCCCAGCGCTGCAGCTAAGGAACCCCCGACTTGCAACACCAACTTCCTGGTCTAGCATGTGCATCAGCCTGGACAGGGCCAGCGAGAGCCCTCTGCCTGGGGGTTCACTGGACACTGACTCCCGTTCCTCAACACGGAGATGAAACATCATCGTAAACCCAAGTCCACCTAATGAAACCTGATCCATGAAGTTACACGTTATCATGCCACGTGTATATGCTAAAACTATGTAGCATTACTCAACCATCACATCTTCTGAGTCACCAAAGAATCCACATTGATTTCCTAAAAGCATTTCTGGTCAAAGTTCTTAAGAATCTAACATTTATTTGGAACCAGAAAAATGACACTCCCCCAAATAATCTTGCACTATTTGGTTACGACTCCTTCTAAAACAAAAGGCAGCGGTGGGGGGGGGGGGCTCTCAAAACTTTGCTACTACATTCCCACTGCTTGAGCACTGGGAATGCCAACCACCGCCCACACCCCGCTTTCTCCTGTGCCCCCTCCAGACAGCTGCCACTGGCTCCTCTGTTCTCCCGAAATGGGAACAGGGAGGCTTTGCTGTTACATCACAGGGAGGCGGGCCACGCAGAGCCACACTAATGCCCCTAGCTGCTGCAATCGGCCGGGTCTCTAAACTTCAGTCCCAACCCTACTCTGGGAGGGACAGCCTCCTTGAGCTTCTCGCTCCCTTCTTTCACCTGTGAGGGTGACCAGTTTTGTTCAATATCTGTAGGCAGGGCCAAAAGCCGGTCACGGTGTAGAGCAGGAGCCTCCCCCAGCAGACCTGGGGGGAAGGGAGGACAGGAAGGTGGGTTCGCACCATGCCCTCACACCTTCCTGGGCCCTCAGATCTCCTTCCTCGAGGCTGCTGGGTCAAGCTGAGTCACTCGGACTGAGGCAGAGAAGGAGGCGCCCTCCCCACACGAGTGCATGCTCATCCAGACACAAGGCAGCGTCTTGCTATCTCCTTCCCTGTTACACTCTGAGGACCGGCGCCTCACGAAGCACACACACTGTCTGCATTCTGAAGAGAAGGCAAACCCTGTGAACGGAGGGCCGGGTCTCATCTGCAGAACGAGACGCTCCCAGGGCCAGTGTCCTCAAGAGGCAGGAGTCAGAGGCGGAGCTGACGTCAAGACAAATGTTCTCTCACTGCTATGCGGAACCTCGAGTAATTCACACGAGAAAGGGACAGCAGGGTAACAAGCCACACTGTCCAGGCCCTGAAGGGGGCAAGGCTTAGCAGCAGGAGGGAAGAGCCTGAGAGCGGAGCAAAAGCCTGCACTGCGGAGGCGGCCCGACTGCCACCCACTTGACACCTGCCCCCCTCTCCACGAGCCCCATCCAGGTGTGCCCCGGGGACGCCCACAGTCGTGTCTGCGCTTGACACCTGCCCCCCTCTCCGCGAGCCCCGTCCAGGTGTGCCCCGGGGACGCCCACAGTCGTGTCTGCGCTTGCAGCGGGCCCACGACCCAGCCCCCTCTGTTCAGCAAACAGGACAAGCTCGGCCGCCTCTATGTGTCCCCACCCTCACTTCATCCGAGATGCTCTCAGCAGCAACATCCAAGCCTCAACCAGCCTCCCACTAGCAGAGGCAAACTCTCCCTTCTTATCAGATAGGAGGTTATGGGAAAACTGTTGATTTACATACACGCAAACCAACAAATGCCTCATCCTTCTCAAGAGCAGGAAAATGAGCAAGAGGCACGGGGCCATCACAGCCCCACCCCTCCCATCACCAGCCAGAGAAGAGCACGTGGTGAAGGCCAGGACCAGCCTCCCGCAGAATGGTCCCCGAGCACAGCGACAGCACCTTTCAAGAGCTCACCTTGTTGCTAGTACCAGGCTAACATCTATCGACCTGCCCACAAGGATTCAATGGCAACAATGAAATGAGGAAGACAGCTTCACACACAGTTCCAGGGTCCAACCAGGGGGGTCTAGGTAAGTCAAGAGGCTGCAGTCCCCTCTCAGAGGCTCAGCCAATGGCTCCTAGCTCCTGCGGACAGCGACAGTGAGGGGGTGACGTGGGAGGCTGGGGGGCAGGGCTGGCTTAAGGGAGAAGGAGACTCTGCCCCACACAACACGGGGGAACATACTGTCCCCTCCTCGAGGGACGATCAGGCCACACACGACTCTGCAGTTACTGACAAAAGGTGTGAATGTTCCTAACGTGAAAATTCAAATGCGTTGAGAAAACTGAAGCCCTCTGTTCCTGAAGTTCTTTGCTGGTTCTCAAACAAGAGACATTTCAGTCATGAAAAAGAATGTAAAGCAATCTCACTGCAAAAAAATGTTCATAAAAATCCCCCTTTTTAAAGATGTTGTAATCAGTTATGCCCAAACAAACCTCTGGATTCTGTCTAGGCCTAAATCCCAGTTGCTCTTATTTCTTAGGAATGACAAGTTTGTTTTGCTGTTCTCAAGTCACTTAATGGTGGCTTTTCTATCAACTCACTGTTCTAAATGATTTTATCAAGGCTGCCAAACACAGCCAACAGAAAACTTTCCACATATCCCTGGTAGAAGCTGGCATGCTCCCCACCCCCACCTCTGCTTCCCTTTAAGAGGACAAACCGCCACTGGGAGGCCTGTGGTAACAGGCGCCCTCAGCCCTGGGAGGAGCTCGGCACCGCACGGGGCGCCGGAGAGGAGCTCCTTCCTGCAGACGCCAGCTGCGCCTTCCCTCCCTCACCGTCCCCACCTGCTTTTGCTTCACTTCCTTCCCTTGCTCCTTTTACCGCACAACTTTCCAACCTCCCTCTCGGCCACTTCCTCCTTCTTCTCTATTGCAAAACTCCACTGGGCCCTTTTTCATTTACCAGCAAAGCTATTTTTAATACATTTCGTGCTCTACTGAAAGTGACTCTGTCCACCTGATTTTCATCACCAGGTGTAGGGCCACAGGAAATGGTCTGGTTGGGTCTGTCTGCTCTTTAAGCCAGGAGGAACCTGAGGAAGGGCTACAGAAGGGGGCAAGACACAGAGGGCACAGGTTTCCCACAGATCTCAAATTACAGCATATCAAGCAATGACTTAATCAAAAGCTGGGAAAGGAAATACCGACGGCTCTTACATGAGAAGATGCTTAGCCTTTCTCACAATGAGAAATACAAATTAAAACTCAAATGAGAAATGCCTTCATCATTAGCAAGAGTTTATAAAAAATCAAATACCCACGTTGGCAAAAGTATGAGCCAACAATCACTCTCACACATGGCTGTTGTGAAAGCAGCCTGGTACACCTCCCAGCTAAGATGGAATCTGGCCATTTCACTCAGAATTACAGACGCATGTGCACCCTGTCCCACCAGCTCTTCTTTCAAGAATTCACCTTTATACATGTGCACGAAAAGGTCTGTACAAAACTGTGGGAGCAAAGGGCATAACTTCACTGTCTGTGGGCTTGGACATGAATGTCAATAGTAGTATAGCAAGCCCTGTACTGCTGCATTCCTACCAAAAAAGCAAAACCCCAAAACATCAAAATGAATGTTGTAAGAGCCAGGTATATTTCCTCCTTTAGAAGACCATGGCTAAATTAAGAAAGCATGTCACACTGTCAGCACAGAGCTTTTGGGAGTGACGAGCTCTGACAGCTGCCGAGAGAGGTGTTTCCTCTACAAAGACAGTGCCTGCCGCCTGTGCCAGACGGTAACTGGCCTGCTAACAAGTCCCTGCAAACCCAGTGGCTCAAAACCACACGCGCGTCACCCGCCGGCAGCGCGACGGGCCTCGCGGGGCCTCCCTTCCTCGCGGAGGCTCTGGGGACAGCGCACTCCCACGCTCATTCAGGCTGCTGGCAGAAGGGAGTTCCTGGCAGCGTTAGGACTGAGGACCCATTTACGTCCTGGCTGTCAGCCAGGGCTGCGTGCATTCCCCATCCACCCTTCCCCATCTTCAAGCCACTCTTGCTTCCAGTCTCTGCCCCCAGGCAGGGAAAGCTCTCTGCCTTGAAGAGCTCACGTGATTCCTTTCGAGGATCTTGTCAGCAATGCCTCTCATCACACTGACAAGCTTTGGGCATCAGGGTGTGACATCTTGGGGCGGAGTTTGGGGGGTGTGTGGCACTTCAGAAATTCTGCTTACCTGACCACCTTACCTTTACTTTCTGCTCAGGAAGTTACTAAATGCTTCTGCCCTCCTGCCCTCAAAGCAGCAGATAGAGATCGGGTCCTTACTGCCACTCAGCAGGTCTGACTTCAAATAATAAAGCCAAATAGCATCTCACCTAGAGTTTAGACACTGCAATGTACCAACTGAGACAGCATTTCAGCAAACTTTCTGCTTAGCGCAGAAGGTTCTCTGTGAAAAGAAATGCTTCATTCTGAGAGATTCTTGATTTCTAAAAATAAACACCCAGTTGTATTCAACTTCCAAAATGATCTACAATTAAAGGACAGGCCAGTTCTGTGGCTGCTCTGATAAATACATGTTGACTCCTGATGAAGGGCTGTGCCAAGAAGGAGCTTTCTTGATAGCAATTAATTAAAACTGACCATTAAAAAATGTCAATATAGAATATGTACAATATAGGATTCATGGAGGAGCGCGTACTGAATTCTAAAACGACTTCCATTACAAATGACTCTCAGTACTGTCTAGTGAGTAGCACAGACACTGCACTCTCTTCTTTGGTGGCCTTTTAGGGAGGGTTGGAATTATGTGAGTGACAACGTATCCCCAGCATAATGAGGGGACTGTGCCACACAGCACCGCCTGAGGGACAGGGACAGCTGAAGGGGCTCGACCAGGCCCAGCTCACAAAGCAGGCCTTTAAGCTCCTGTCAGGAAACTTGCAACTGTAACTTGTTTTCAATAAACTGCATTGAAGGCAATAGTTTCTGAGCAAAGATGGATTCACATTCCCAGAAGCTCCAATTGTAACCGTATAAAGACCCCCAAAGTCACCAGAGATCCAACTGCCAACATTCGTTGGATCATAGAAAAAGCAACAGAGTTTTAGAAAAACATCTATTTCTGCTTTATTGACTGTGCCAAAGCCTTTGACTGTGTGGATCACAACAAACTGGAAAAATCTTAAAGAGATGGGAATACCAGACCACCTGGCCTGCCTCCTGAGAAATCTGTATGCAGGTCAAGAAGTAACAGTTAGAACTCGACATGGAATAACAGACTGGTTGTATACTGGGAAAGGAGTACGTCAAGGCTGTATATTGTCACCCTGCTTATTTAACTTGTATGCAGAGTACATCATGAGAAATGCTGGGCTGGATGAAACACAAGCTGGAATCAAGATTGCCAGGAGAAATAGCAATAACCTCAGATATGCAGATGACACCACCCTTATAGCAGAAAGTGAAGAAGAGCTAAAAAGCCTCTTGATGAAAGTGAAAGAGGAGCGTGAAAATGTTGGCTTAAAGCTCAACAATCAGAAAATGAAGATCATGGCATCCGGTCCCATCACTCCATGGGAAATAGATGGGGAAACAGTGGAAACAGTGTCAGACTTTATTTTTGGGGGCTCCAAAATCACTGCAGATGGTGACTGCAGCCATGAAATTAAAAGACACTTACTCCTTGGAAGAAATCTGTGACCAACCTAGACAACATATTAAAAAGCAGAGACATTACCTTGCCAGCAAAGCTCTGTCTAATCCAGGAGTCATGTATGGATGTGAGAGTTGGACTATAAAGAAAGCTGAGCACCAAAGAATTGGTGCTTTTGAACTGTGGTGTTGGAGAAGACTCTTGAGAGTCCCTTGGACTGCGAGGAGATCCAACCGGTCCATCCAGTCCTGAATATTCATTGGAAGGACTGATGCTGAAGCTGAAACTCCAATACTTTGGCCACCTGTTGCAAAGAACTGACTCATTTGAAAAGACCCTTATAGTGGTAAAGATTAAAGGCGGGAGGAGAAGAGGATGACAGAGGATGAGATGGCTGGATGGCATCACCGACTCAACATGAGTTTGAGTGAGCTCCAGGAGTTGGTGATGGACAGGGAAGCCTTGCGTGCTGCAGTCCATGGGTCGCAAAGAGCTGGACACAATGGAGCGACTGAACTGAACTGAATCCACCAGAAATGCCATGGTAGAAGGGCTGGGTTTCTGAGTCATTTACTACTCAGAAGGACCCTTTACTACTACAGACTTCTTTTAAATATTTAACTTTTCAAATATAACTGAAATACATTTTTAGTTCTAATTATTCTTGGAGAAAATTCTGAGGTGGTAGCAAAAGCAGTGGCTTTTGACTCCGAAGTCCTCCGTGCGTGTGCTCTGGGGCCGCCCAGCTAAGCACGTCGCCTCCCCAGACACACCACTCGGCACAGGAATGTGACCATTTAAAGGTCAGGGCAACAATCCACAGGGCTGCTACGAGGGCCTTATGAAGTCAGAGACGCAGGACACAGCATTCTCGGAAAGCCCCCCCTGAGAAGGCTTCTGGCTGCACTGCCAGCTGCTGCTTGCTGGCCTGCAGAGCGAACTCAGGTGTTTCTGTGGTGAGATGCCCCACTCCAACAGGCCCCCACCGGCCACTCACTTGCGATGAAGAGAGTTTCTGCTCAGGCTGCGCACCTGGCAGGTAAACCCTCGCCCTGGGAAACGCAACTGAGAGGAACTCAGAGACAAGAAGATGAACTCAAACTTAATGCTAAGGCTTTTCCCCTAAAGCCACCATGTTAGGTAACAAATGAAATCAGTAATCTCTTTAAGCACATGCCCTGCCCGACCCCAAATCTGAAAGAATATTCAGAGACCTGCCTGAAACCCCACTGCTGCCTCAACACCCCAGGCCCCGCCTCCCTCATGCTCTGCGACTCAGCTTTGGCCACCACCTGGCACCTCACCCACTCCTGCCCCCTCCTGGGGTGCTCCACACCTCGCCCAGCAGGACTGGCCCTTCCTCGGCTTCCTCCGCAGAAAAGACTTTTCACCCGTTATTCACTCTCTCTGCACCCTGTTCACTTCCTCTCTGGCACTATCAAGGTTTATATAAAAATGTCACTAGAACAACACGTTCATTCAGAAGTTGCGGCTACTTAGTCGTGCATGGCACCTTGCACACAGGAGGTGTTAATGAGCACTTGATGAATAAATAGAACAAGGCCACTCCGGGGCAACTGCATCTCTATTAATACATCTAAAACAGAGGTTCTCAAACTAGTTGGTCTCAGGGTCACTTTACACACTAAAAGAAAAAAAAAAGACAAACCAATGAGGGCCCCAAAGAGCGTGTGTTCATGTAGGTTACATCAGCCAAAGATCAGAAATTCTTACAGCACGAGACAGCCAGCACACATTCCGTCAGCGGCAGGCAGGAGACACCGTCTTGCCCCTCAGACTCTGGAAACGCCACTGCGCACGTGTGAGACAGCGGGGGCAACACGAGCAAAGCATGTCTTCACACTGTTCTGAAGGCAGCTTGAGCCTGGCCCCGTACTCTGCCAGGGGTCCAGAGCAAAGCCCAAAGCTGCTGGTCTACAGCTATGACCAAAACCCAACTGTAACAAAGCAGGAGGAAAAAAAGAAAACAGAGTCAGCCAATTTGTGCGAAAGGAGAGCAAAATAGCAAGCCACTGAGCACGGAGCTTCATCAGGACCCAGAGTGAGGCTACGTGGTCTTCATGATACACACGAACCAGGCCGTCCCCACTTGAGGCCGTGACCCTGCCAATTCATTCTCCTTGCTTCTGATGGATGAAGTAAGTACACTGTCTGAGACAGCTGCTTTCTTCAGCACTAACTGAGAAAGGCACATCTGCCTTACACTTACCCACAGGTCTGAGGGAACTGTCTATCCCTGGTTAACTCTGTATTCAGAAACAGAGAGGAGAACTTGATCCTGACAATCAGATCAAGGTGTGTGGCCGGGGGGTCACCACCCTAAGGCTGTGTTGACATCTGACGTGTGACACTCTGCCACTCCTGACTCCTGTCTAACGGCAACACTAACAGGAAAGCACTCAAGAGCTCTCGGAGAGTCTCGAGGGCTCTAGGATCTGCTTGCTAAACAGCAGAACAGCTGTAATTTTAAGTGTTCATTTCGTATGTCCAATCTGATTTCTCCCCGGGAATATGTGATTAACCAGAGGCAGGCACATGATTCGTGAGATACTTGAATAAAATTAAGCAGAGCTCTAAAATACCCCGCTGGGTACCAGCCTTCGGAAACTGCTGGGGCTCAGTCACCTCGCCTGGCTGCAGGGAGGCGGCGGCACACGGGCTCCAGGCTCCGTGAGCAACGCCCAGCTTGCTGCTGCCATCTGCCTGTGGGAAGTGCTGCCAGCCGTGAACTTGTTCAAGAAATTGTGTCATCTGGACCAAATCTAGCTTCCAGAGTTCAATGAGAATGCTTCCCTTGGGGTAAGCCAATGCCGGGTCTGGGTGCTGCACTTTCCTGCCTAAAACTCTCCCAGAGAGGTGTCAGCAGAGGCTCGAGGAAGTACAGCCCCCACAGTGAGCCTGGCCTCAGCTGATTCCTCGTATCTTAAAAACTTTCATTTGGACAGCGTGAATTCTAGCCTCCTCAGGGAATCCCAATCTTCCGCTAAAGGGTTTCTGGTCAAAGCACAGTGACCCTCCGGGCATCCCCGGTGGCTCAGTGGTAAGGAATCTGCCCGCCCATGCAGAAGACGCAGGTTCAGTCCCTGGGTCTGGAAGATCCCCTGGAGACGGGAATGGCAACCCACTCCAGTATTCGTGGCTGGGAAACCCCGTGGACAGAGGAGACTGGCGGGCTACAGTCTATGGGGTCACAAAGTCAGTCACGACTTAGCGATTCAACAACAACATGCTAAGTTGCTTCAGTCGTGTCTGACTCTGCGTGACCCCACAGACCACAGCCCGCCAGGCTCCTCTGTCCATGGGACTCTCCAGGCAAGAATACTGGAGTGGGTTGCCATGCCCTCCTCCAGGGGACCTTCCCAACCCAGGGATCGAACCCGCTTCTGTCTCCCGCATGACAGGTGGGTTCTTCAACTACTAGCATCACCCGGGACGCCTGAAACAACAGCGGTCGTCACCGGAACAGCCACAGCCAACAGGGCCCAGGGCCTGCAGGTGCCTGCAACTGGGCGGCCGGGGAGCCACCACTCCTGTGGCCGAGGCCGCAAACGCCTTCCTTTCCTCTCTGCCTGGAGCTCTGGGCTTCCCCAGGAGGCGACAAGCCAGTTTTCTGCTACAGTTCGCCCCATCCTGGCCAGCTCCTTTCAACCCTTTACGTCCTGCTGAAAGCATCCCCTCCTCAGCCAGACCTTCCCTGGGCAGCCCTTCCAACTCTGGAGCCTCGTAATTTTGTGCCTTAGCTCCTTTTCTTTCCCATTCATGATTCTGCCTAAAGGTATTTTATGGACATCTGCTTATTCCTCTCTCCTCTGTTTAGTTCAGCATTCAAAGCATACTGTCTGGCACAGAGTTACGTGCAGATAAAATCTCAACTCACGTAATACTCCTAAACACCGCACTGGGCCTCCTTGGACACCTTACGGTGAGGGTACTTTACGCCAAGTGATGAGACAGTTCGCCGGTGGGGGCAGTAATGGTACAACACCCCTGGACAGGAAGTCAGGTCACCTCACCCTTACACAGCAGGCCTCCCAGGAGCAACCTCGTGACCCCCGAGTCCCCCCGAAGGCCACGTCAGAAGCTGGGCGCGTCCCCCACCAGCTCACGCTCCAAGTGGCCCGGGAGTGGCGGCCAGCAGCCAGAGGCTGCCCATCACTCCCACAGCAGAGACCTGCCTCACGCCCCCCCTTCTCTCCGAGCAGAGCCTCCCAAATCCCTCTGCCTATCAGAGCTCTAGTTCACAGAGGGCAGAACCAGCGCCAGTGGTGGGTGACAGGGTAAGAGTTCAGGCGACGTAACGAAAAGC
>SJYF01000205.1:3781649-3796015 GCA_006410515.1 Procapra przewalskii | reverse complement strand
ATATATCCAAAAATACATAAATCCTTGAAGTCAGCTGAAAAATCTTGATCAATAAAATTCAGACTACATTTTTATAAAAGTTATTATAAAACAACTTCCCTGATAACTGGGTTTTTAGGAATTCTCAAGTAACTGTTGCTTCAGTTTATTCTTTTTGTTGGCTCAGAATATTATGCACTCAAATTCATGGTAATTTTATGCCAGTTTATGATCCATATAGATATGATTAGTAATAAATACTAGTTATTACTTTGAAAGCCACAGAAATTGTAGCCCTGTGACTACCACCGCCTCTGCAGGGACGAGTCTAACATTCTTCAGAGCAGAACGTTCTCACTCAGGGAGGACATTCACCAGCCACCACGCGCCTGCACTGTTTCAGGCCCCTGGGAGTGATGAGTGGACGAAATAAAGAGCCCTTTCTCTTGCGGAGCTTAAGAGATGAGGCAGAAGGAGACTGCTCATCTCTGATTGTGCCAGAGCTCTCAGTGCATGTGTTTAAGGGATGTTTGCTCACTTGAGAGTTTCAAACTATAAACAGTATTTCATGATCAAATATATAGATCCCATTTGGCCCAGATTCCTGGAGACTGACATTTTGCATCTTTACTATTTTTGTCCCTCCAGCTCAAGAGCATTTCATAGCCTCAGCAAAGTTAACAGACAGAGAGAGCATCCATATAAAATAAGACAGACGCAAATGGCAACATTAGACTGTCCCCGCCAAATGATATTACATGTCTGGCTTACTGAGAAAGACAGGGCAAGAGGGAGGCAGTGTAAGCACACAGACACACACACACACACAGTAAATAATACCAACAAACAGAACAAAGGCCCTTTGTCAACGTTCCATCTTTTATGCATTTTCCATCTTAGGGGAAGCTAAAAGACCTTCCCAGAATGAATGCTCCGGCAGAAAGGGGCAAGGTGCTTCTCCTCTGGAAGACACAAAGGGCCCTGCAGCTGCATCCCTCACACTGTACACTAAGCTGTCTTTCTCCTGGCTTTCTAAAGCCATCGCTCCATGATCTTAAAGTGCATGCCCAATATTAAGTCAATAAAAAAGCCCTGTTTTTTTTAAAGAAACCACATTTTTTACACTGGGACTAGGAGACAGCATTAAAAAATACACTGTAGCTTACAGGCTTACATGTGTATTTGAAGCAAGAATACTTTTCGCAATTTCAAGGAACAGTTTTGTCAGAAACAAAGTGCACGCCTGAAAAGTGGAAATAAACTGCTAAGCCTCTCTAGCTGGCGACCTCACCAATGAGGCCCCCTGGGTGCAACCCCAGGTCTCTGCAGCCTTGCGGCATCCCTGAGATGGACGAGAAACCGGCTGCGGCGAGCAGGGCAGCTCTCCTGCCTGAAGCTTCACCTTCTGGGGAGGAGCGTCGGGAGGCCTCAGGGAAGCTCTCCGCCAGCCGCAGGCTCCCGGCCCGCCGGTGGCGGCGCACAGCGGCGGCCAGCAGAAGCGCTCGTCCCTGCTGGACTTGTGAGGGCTTGCTGGAGCCGGCAGGCCACTCCTGTGATCCAACCGGACTGACTACTTCCTCCAGCTGACTTCCTAGGCACCAGGCAGTGAGGGAATAATTCATGGCAGGTCCATTCCAGCAACCAGTTTCTGCTCTAGGATCCACTACCGCCCACAGCAACTTATAGTGCAAGGGTTCCGAGCCATACTTGGAGACAGGCAAGACTCCAAAGCTCAGTGTTCTGGTCAGCCGAAGCAGACGTTAGTGGATCTGTTTGCTCTTCTTTCATGCTAGCCTATCACCCGGACTTGCTTGACGGATTTTTTTTTAATGTAAATTGTCAGTGAGTAACCGCAGACGCCTGACCGAACGCACACACACACACACACGTGCGCGCGCACGCACACACACACACACACACACACAGATTCTTTTCCACAGAACCTGTCCTGCAAAGTGGGCCCTGGGTGCAGGAGAAGCAGTCTGCCCCGAGCCCAGCAGGCCAGGATTTACGTTTAGCAAAAGACCGGTTCCTGCAAAGCACAGAAAATCATCCTGTGATGGGGGAGGGGAGCTCTTCGTATCACTGCCAGGAAACAAATTGCTTCAAAGGGGAATTTTCCTGGTCTCTCGGGCTATAAATAAATCTTTCGTCTCATTGGTATTCTTCTAGGAAGAACATGAACATTCATTTTCACCATTTGTCAACGCTTACACATTTCCAAATGAGTGCTGTCTAAAGTGGTCAGTTTTCTGCAACAAAAAAAACTAATTCCAAGAGGAACTTGAACAGAAAAACTGAAGGCCCAGCTCTGCGTCCAGAACTCCAACGGCCATACCTACCATTTTCACCTGTTTCGATCCTTGTTTTTTCTTCTGCACGCACTGAATTTCTCAAGACTGCACTCTGTCAGTAAGTCAATTTTTCAGCCACAATTATTCCATTTCTTTGTTGTTGTTTCTCAGTCGGTAAGTCATGTCCGACTCTTTGAGACCCCATGGACCACAGTGGACCAGGCTCCTCTGTCCTGGGGTTCTCCAGGCAAGAATACTGGAGTGGGTTTCCATCTCCTTCTCCAGGGGATCTTCCCAGACCAGGGACTGAACCCGTGTCCTCTGCACTGGCAGGTGGGTTCTTTACCACCACAGTGAAGTCCTAAAAAAATGACCTATAAGGAGCTGATGTAGTTGTTTACGTAGTTTATCGCTCCGTGGCTGTCACTGAGCCACTAGGGAGGGCCATTCCATCCCTAATTGCTTCTGTGTGTTCTGCAAAATGGTTCTCTCTGAGTCTCCCTGGCTCCGCATTTTCCCCTTTCCACCTCATTCTGTTACTTTATTATCATCATCATTTCCGAGCCAATGTGCTATGAAACTCAGGTTCTTAAAAGCTCATGCAGGAATTCTCTCCTTTTTTGAACGGAAGTTATTATTTCTTCCAGAACAGACTGCATCTCTTTTCCTCAGACACTGTGCCTTTCTCTCTGCCTGACTGTGAGTGCAGGGGCCTGGCCGTGTCTTCTTCTTGGCTCAGGACAGTCTTCACAGGACGTTCCGCGGAGCACCTCTGTTGGTGACCCCGTTCCCTCCCAGCCACATCCTCAGCTGCTGGCAGCTTTGTGTGGGTGTGCTGGGTGGAAGGGAAGCTCAGGAGTGTGATAAAGGAAAAAGCTCAGCTGGGGCTAGGGCTCCCAGCAGCCTCACTCTGCTCTTTTCTCCAAGGAATGTCGTCTGACACTCTCTAATTTCCGCAGTCCCTGTAAGATTTCATTCCCATCAGAATCCCGTTGTCCCTTTGTAATCACTCCCTTTCCTCCTCACACTGACAACCCCCTGCACAGCCCCAGCTCAGTCATGGGTGAGAACAGGGAGCCCTGGCACCCTGGGCCACTCTGTGCCCCTTCCTCCACTTACTGTGCTCCAGAGACTGACTTTATCAAGGCTGCCTTCCACCTGGGGTCCTGCAAGCTCCCGGTTTACTGATGCAGATACTCAGCGCCAGGGTAGACTGTCATTCTATCTTTCTTTTCTCCTCCTCTCCCCGCTGGAACATCTAAAGTGATGACCTCTAGTTTGCCTTCCTTTTCACATGAGAGAAGCGCCCAGGGGAGTCTCCTGGAGACCCCAGAGCCCCGCAGCGGGCGAGGCCTGTCCTCAGCCATGCTCCTGCTAGGCCCTCCATAGCTCCTGCTATAGTGATTTTGCAGGATTTTCTCACTATCCTTTTCTCTCATAGAGCTTTTGCACAGTGAGAGGCTAAGAACGACCCTGAGCCAAGCCCTCTGAATTTGTGGAAACTTTTCATTTCTCTCACTGACCATCAGCTGTGTTCTTTGAATTTGCTGCTAGCATATTTCTGCTAATTTTTTATCCATTTGTTGTTCATATATTTAAGCCTAAAAGGACAGATATTCTGAAATTTGGCTTTACTCTGCCATCTTCAAACAGAACTCACACTACTCAGAAAAAAAGAAAGACACCTGACATGGCCACATAAAAAAAAAGTTCTAACTCAAAAACCGTACGGCATAACAGACATCAAAACAGCAGCATTAAAATAAAATGAGTGTTATAAATAGAGCGAGTATTATCAGCCTTATTATTAGCCTGCCTCCCCTTCTTCCTCCCCAACAGATCTCCAATTTTCTTCAGTATTCCTCTCTCTCCGGTTACCATCTCAGGATGCTGACCCTAGCATTGTTTTCCTGGACTAGGTGGACTGGCAAGAACGCTCTCCTGGCTCAGGGGGTGAGATCTGAAGGAGGCCTCCGGGGAATATCTTCTCTTCCTCAGAGAGACCAACACACTGCTTCACGCGCAGCCATGAAAGCTGACAACTCACCGACCACCAGCGAGAATCTGCCTTGAGATGAAGTAAACCCCATTAATGGCAGAGCAGACGTGCAGACGACACCACCCTTATGGCAGAAAGTGAAGAGGAGCTAAAAAGCCTCTTGATGAAAGTGAAAGAGGAGAGTGAAAAAGCTGGCTTCAAGCTCAACATTCAGAAAATGAAGATCATGGCATCTGGTCCCATCACTTCATGGCAAATAGATGGGGAAACAGTGGAAACAGTGTCAGACTTTATTTTGGGGGGCTCCAAAATCACTGCAGATGGTGACTGCGGCCATGAAAGTAAAAGACGCTTACTCCTTGGAAGAAAAGTTATGACCAACCTAGACAGTATATTCAAAAACAGAGACATTACTTTGCCGACTAAGGTCCATTTAGTGAAGGCTATGGTTTTTCCTGTGGTCATGTATGGATGTTGAGAGTTGGACTGTGAAGAAGGCTGAGCACCGAAGAATTGATGCTTTTGAACTGTGGTGTTGGAGAAGACTCTTGAGAGTCCCCTGGACTGCAAGAAGATCCAAGCAGTCCATTTTAAAGGAGATCAGCCCTGGGATTTCTTTGGAAGGAATGATGCTAAAGCTGAAACTCCAGTACTTTGGCCACCTCATGGGAAGAGTTGACTCATTGGAAAAGACTCTGATGCTGGGAGGGATTGGGGGTAGGAGGAGAAGGGGACGACAGAGGATGAGATGGCTGGATGGCATCACGGACTCAATGGACGTGAGTCTGAGTGAACTCCGGGAGTTGGTGACGGACAGGGAGGCCTGGCGTGCTGCGATTCATGGGGTGGCAGAGAGTCGGACACGACTGAGGGACTGAACTGAGCTGAACAGTAGAGCAGATGGAGAGACAGAGCCTGGGCCTTTCACAGCCCTGATATGCTGGGTCTCCGCCCTGAAGCCCATCATGACGGCATTGACAAGGCGCACCATGGCCACTGATTTTCCCCAGACTGTCAGGCAGCTGGCAGCAGGGTTATGACTTCATTAGCATTTCACCAGGTTATTAAAGCGCTTTCTCATGGACCACATACATGTATAAATCTACCCTAGGTTTTAGAGACTACTTCTACTCCTTACTCCAGGAATGATAGTATGTATATAGCTGTCCCTGTATCCATGGAGGGTTAGGTTAGTTCCAGGGCCTCCATGGATATCAGAATCCACTGATGCTCAAGTTCTTTATATAAAATGTATTAGCATATAGTCTATATACACCCTTCCATATACCTTAACTCATCCCTAAATTAGTTATAATACCTAATACAATGTAACTTGTATAAATAGCTGTGACAGATTCAATTTTGCTTTTGGGAAATTGCTGGAATTTTTTCCTCAAGTATCTTCGATCCAAAGCTGGCTGACTTTGCAGATGTGGAGCCTATGGACACAGTGGCCTGAGTATATGTTATAAAGGGAGAACTTTTATAAGCAGGGCCTGTAACTGTCGTAAGAAACTAAAACTTCAAAGGGAAGATGTGGAACATACCGTCATTCACATTTTCCTGTGTTTTCCATGTCCTCCTTAGTAGGCTCAGGCTTAGGTGAACACATCTTAAATAGATCTAACACAGGAAAGGGTTTCCAACATTCTCCCCATGACAGAACATCAGAGAAGCACAAGGAATTGTGAAGTAACACGTGAATTCTATCCGATAAACTAATTCTCCGGTTTTAAGAAAATCATCACCATGGGCACCAATCCACTTTCTTCTATTTCTAAACTGTAAAGTAAATTTACTGAGTTATCGTTTTGTTTGTTCTTACTGTCTCTCAACTACTATCATCTATTCCTTGACTCATATCCTCTTTTCAAATATCTGTCGCTGGGTTTAAAATTCCCACTGACAGAACCATCCTTGAAGACCTTAAAACCTGCGTGCATGCTCCCTGGCAGTTAATACAAGTGATGGACTCACACATATTCCAAGTACCTCATAAAGAATTCTGACTCCCTTTGGGTGTGTGAGGTGAAAGGCTTGACTATCGGAGGGCCAAGTTTCTGTAAGAATTCTGAAGGAGGGCAAGGCAATAGTTGTCAGGCAAGTCCTTCCAATTTTCTTAAGAACTCTGCATCTAGGTTGGGGCTGCCCCAGAGCACTTTTGATTCTACGATTATGGTGCAACATGAAATGCAGAGAAGAGAGACCAAAGTGAGACAGAATAGAATCCACACTTAAGGATGTGTGCATGCTCCTTACTACTGACATCCCAATGAAGACCTTCAAACTCTTAAGACAAATGCAAGACAAATGCAGTCACACATCCCCGAAGCAGCAGGAATTATAAAAGGGAAGTATCAATAACCCTGCCGGCCTGCAGTCAACACCCATTCATGGACTGGTGAATTCTCCGCCATTGCTCTGAAGACCCTTCATTCTGATGCGCTTTTACTTCCCATAAGCTCGAAACTCGGTCGTTCAAATGTTGCCCAAAACTCTGAATGAGATATCCCGTTTGCTCTGACCTTTATTATAAGCTTATCTGAGCATTTCAGGAGGACTGGACTTCCTCAGCTATTAACAGGTTGCCTGAGGGAGGCCCTGTGGGAAGCGTTCCACTTTATCTCTATAATGTCAATCCTGACCTGGTCAGCCGATTCCAGCTCGGCTGGAAACCATGTCCTCAGACACTGGCACAGTTTTCTACCTAGGACCCTCTTCTTGATATGCCACATTCAAGAGCATTTTTGAAGTCGTCAGTATTGTATCATTGCTCTAGACCACAAAGTTTCCAATAACGGGTGCATCACACAGTAATTAAAACGACTTAGCTTTCAAACCACGGAACGTGTCAGAGACCTGGAGAATGGGTCAGTTTTATAACAGAATTGAGAATCCCACAGCTATGGAAGCTGTAACAGATATATTGGCAGGAAGTTTAAACAAGAACATATTTGCCAGATTTTTCCAACCGCCATCTTATACTTTTTTTGACCTGCTCTTAACTTGAAAATATAAATATTGTGTAAGAATTACAATTATCATTCACAAAAGATTGAGTATATGTTCATTCAAACACCATCCTTAGTCACAAGGGATTTTTGTTGATGAAAAAGTTATCATCCCTACCAGTAAGGAATCCATACTGCACTATGGGATACAGACAGGTAAGCAACTAACTGGTAACAGCCACACAGCAGAATCTCTTAAACGCCAAGTCAGAGACAGAGATGCTTGCTTCTCTTTCTCTCCTTTACGTATCTACCCACTACCACCCATCCACGGAGAAAGAGAATGCAGAATGAAAAGGAAGAATGGAGTCTCTACTGAACGTACACAGTACAGAGAGTTTACAGAGAACCACTTAAACAGAGAAAAAACAGTTTCACAATAATAACATTCTCAAGCATTTAAGTGATCCTTGAACACTTGACACGGTACATGGTACTTTCAATCTAAATTATAGTAACAGCAGGTTAAATTTCCTCAGTGCTGGAAAAACCAGTGCGGAAGCAGTGTTGGCCAGGACAAAATGTATGAATGAAGATATGCGTGATTTGGGCAAAGTCAAGTCAGACTTAAGATTCAGGAAAGAACGAAGGTCTGAATTGGGTGTCACGTAGGAGTCAGGCTTGGGCCAATCCCCAGGTTTCCCCGAGAGCTCAATCACATGCTTCTGTTATGACTGAAAACTTACATAGGCTATGGATTCCATTCTACCACACGAGAGAGTGTGGAGCAAATACAAGGAGAAATCACTAATAACTTACTGTAATTACAACATCGATAAAAATAAGTCAGTCTGGCAGTGAGAATAAAATTTCATTCTTTATTAATAGGAGGAAGAAAATATAAATTATTTTATGAGAGCTAAGTATAAAATAGATATTTCATGATACGACTCAGTAAAAGATGTATTAACTACTTTACTGAATGACAGTCAATACAGTAAAATGACATTTACATTTTATCAGAAAGATATCAAAACATTTTTATCCTCATGCTTTACCTGGGATATCTTGAAAAACTGTTTAGACCAAGAAAATACTCCAGTCACACTCAAAACAGCTGGCTTCACTAGCAAGCGCTACCTCGGCTATTCACGTGTGCACCAGCGACAGCGCTCAGTCGTGTCCACTCTTTGCGAGCCCACAGACTGTAGCCCACCAGGCTCCTCTGTCCATGGGATTTTCCAGGCAACAGTACTGGAGTGGATTGCCATTCCTTCTCCAGGGGATCTTCCCCACCCAGGGCTCAAACCCTGGTCTCCCGCACTGTAGGCAGACGCTTTACCCTCTGAGCCATCAGGGAAGTCCTGGCGCACTACTCTATAGCTAACGACCAGCCTAGCAGTTAAGAACCAAGAACAGCTTAAAACTCAGCTATTATTAAATAAGTTACATCTTAAAACACTTATTTCTAATAGGAGGATAATTGCTTACAATGTTGTACCGGCTTCGGATGTGCAAGAGCACGAATCTCCGGTGAGCACGAAACATCCCCTCCCCCTGGAGCCCTGCTCTCACTCCCTCCCCTAACCCACCCCTGGCTGTCACAGTGCTGGGCTGAGCTCCGGGCACCATGCCCTGCTTCCCCTTAGCAATTTGCTCATATCTGTTTTCTCACGTCTCTGTCTCTACTCCTGTCCCGCAAATAGGCTCATGAGTACCATTTTTTAAAAAGCCATTTTGTCACTTGAAGTTTCCTTTGCTTTGCTCTTATAGGTTTCTCCCTCGAAACCTTTTCATTGGAGAATGGCATTTTTGGGGGATGGAAGAGATGAAGTTATTTTTTATACTAATGATGCTAAAGCTGAAACTCCAGTACTTTGGCCACCTGATGCAAAGAGTTGACTCATTGGAAAAGACTCTGATGCTGGGAGGGATTGGAGGCAGGAGGAGAAGGGGACAACCGAGGATGAGATGGCTGGATGGCATCACCGACTCGATGGACGTGTGTCTGAGTGAACTCCGGGAGATGGTGATGGACAGGGAGGCCTGGCGTGCTGCGATTCATGGGGTCGCAGAGAGTCGGACACGACTGAGCGACTGAACTGAACTGAAGTGAACTGAACCTGTATCTATAGTGTATCTGAGTTCAGAACATGTAATCAATCATAGGCCAACATACCCTACTTCTGAAGCCTCAGAAATATAGTTTACATAAGACAGGAGGAGATAAAATAACCAGCCAGGCAGGCACACACCATTTGATTATTTAGTAAAAGGAGATTCCCCAAAACAGTAATTCTGACTGTCCCTTGGATGGCTTGAGATTTTTATTTCCCAGGACAATGCTGCTGAGTGAGGTTTCCACTTGCGTCTCCTTTCTTCAAGTAGAGGAGGAGACGCAGTGGAAAACTCACAGGAGTAGTTTTAGCTCAAGTTTATGTGGAAAAGGAAGATCCGAACACAGATCCTCTCAAGCCCACCCATGCTTGTGTGGCCTCTGGAAGAAGTGCACGGGCCCCCGGCCCTGGACACACTGGTGTGGAGACTCTTCTTTAGTGCATCACAGAAGGCAAAGGCAGAGCAAGACACACACCGAGGACACCTCAAGGACAGGGACGCAAGCCTGGAAGCCCAGACAAAGGGAGTGCACCTCTCAAACAGCACAGAGGACATCCAGCCTCGGCACAGCTCCCAGCCGGAAGATGCTAGTGTGATGATGGGAACGTCCATGATCAGCAGCAGCAATTTAAAAACAGAGCTCTACTTCAACAACTGGACATAAATATCAACCAATGATGCCATCATCCTGAAACAGCTGGAATCAGATGTTTAAGTGCCTGAATACCTATGAAGCAGCTCATTAGATAATTCATCAACCAGCTTTTTAAATTATCTATCAACTGTAGCTTTACCTCACATTAGAAAGTGGCCTATTACTTCCCAAAACTTTTTATTTTGAAAATTTAAAAAGTCCACAGAGAAGCTGAATAAAACAGTATAATGAATATCCTATTATCCTTCAACAAGATGCAACAACTGTTAAAGAGTTTGCCACAACTGCTTTCTGTCTTTCTCTGACACACACACACACACACACACACACACACACACACGTTTTTCCTTTTCCTTGCTGAGCCATTTGAAAGAGAGCTGCAGACACGCGTCAACCTCCACATACTTCTGCATGCATGTCCTAAGAGCAAGAACATCCACTTGTGTAACCACAGTGCCATTTTCACATCTAAGAACATTAGCCATAATTCTATAATCATCACCTAATATATAGACAATAGTCAGATTTCCCATCTGTCTTAAAAAACCCAGCTTATGGCTGCTAATTTTCCCAGCAGGTTCCATCAAGGTTTATACGTTATATTTGGTTGCTATGCCTGTTCAGTTTTTTTAAACCTAAAGTAGTCTCCCTGCAATTTTTCTGTTTTTCCTAATAAATACTTTTTAACTAAGGGGCTTAAAGCTCAAATTTTCCTCAAAAATCTCTCAGCATTATCTTGAGCTTTAAGGAATAATTTTTTCAAAGGCATTTTCAAACTTCATTTGGTAAAAGATTCTAGTCTCTACATCTGTGAGTTAGATTTAGGATGACGACTGCTATCTGGAGGTTGGTATGGGAGGGCCACTGGCACCCAGATAGACGGCGACGCTGAGAGGCCACAAGCACCATGCTGGCAAGCCAAGGCTCACCCAGCAAATCTGAAGAGAAGATCTTCGCTCTCAGGGAACAGACAGGGATGAACCTTAGGGCACTGGACGACTAACCCGAGCACGGCGGCGACTCTGCTGCATATTATAAGAGCTAACACGACAGCTAGCAATGCTCAAGCATTATGCCTTAATCAGCCTAGTTCATTTCAGCTCAGTTCAGTCGCTCAGTCGTTTCCAACCTAAGCCTCATGCAAAAACCAAAGCCCTGAGGGAAGAGACAGGATCAAGATGTTCCTTAACTGCAGTCTCTACTAGTTACTCACACATACTCAGATGCTGTGAATCCAGAAGTAGCCTCCTGATGCTTTAAAATACAGACAGGCTTCCGAAACGTGGTCAGCTGAGTCCACCAGCAAACACACAAAATGCACAAACAAGGCACAAGGCCAGCTGAAGAAAGGGGCGCCTCTTCTGTGCAGAAGAGGACGGAAGAAAGATGTAAAAAACTCTGAAACACAGCAAGCACCAAAGGCAACTGTCAGCCCAGGGGGTGTGTGGCACAGCAGCGCAACACAGCAACTCTGCTTCCTTAGGGTCCGCTCACACCTGGGTCCCTCCTCACGCTCTTCATTCCACCTGAAGATTCATCTATTCCCAGGGCACCCTTTATGGCTATATGTTACCGACTCTAAGATTTCTATCTCTGGCTTAGAGAGAGTTTCCTCCAGAGAGTCAGACAAAGCTGGATTCTGGATGCTTTCAGCTGGCCACCCCACCACCACCTCATACTCATGCCAGCCACCTCATGCCACCCGACTCACCATCCTTCCCCTAACCTGCCACCTCTCCTTTGTCAAAGCGACTGGTGTTAGCCTGTAATCTGGGCCAGAGGCCCATTTATCTGGCCCTCTGACCACCACAATCTATCAGCCACCCGCACTGTTGTTCCAGTCTTCTGACCTCCTGACCATCTCCTTGCGATCTGCTCACTTTTCCCATCCTCAGCACCATCTCCTTGGTTCAGACCATCATCTCCTGGTCTTAGGGCTACTGCAGAGCCTATAGGCGCTGGGGCTGCCCAGCTGGTGCTGGGGGTGAAGGGCCCAGCTGCCAGTGCAGGGTACTCCCTGGGTGGGCAAGACCCCCTGGGGGAGGGCACGGCAACCCACTCCAGCATTCTTGCCTGGAGAGCCCCGATGGACAGAGGAGCCTGGGGGAACACAGTCCACAGGGCCACGAAGAGTGGAGCAGGCGGAGCCTGCAGACTCCAGGACTGGAGCCAGGCCACACAACGAGCGTGGAGGGAGTAAAGCCTCAGCCACCAGCAGACAGCTGACCGAAGACTTGCTGAGCACGGCCCTGCCCACCAGAGCAAAACCTAGCTTTCCTCATAGCCAACCCCTCCCATCAGGAAGCCTGGAAAAGCCACTTACCCGCATCCCTCAGGGGGCAGACAGAAGAAGCAAGAGCTACAATTCCATAGCCTCACAACAAAAATCACAGTCACAGAAAGCTAACCAAAACTGTCACATGATCAGTCCTGCTAACTCAATGAAGCTATAGCCGTGCCTTACAGGGCCACCCAAGACAGACAGGTCATGGTGAAGCGTTCTGACAAAGCGAGGTCCACTGGAGAAGGGAATGGCAAACCACTCCAGGATTTGTGCCTTGAGAAACAGTAAGAAAAGACAAAAAGAATATGACACCAGAAGATAAGCCCCCCAGGTTGATAGGTGTCCAATATGCTACTGGGCAAGAGTGGAGAAACAGCTCCAGAAAGAATGAAGAGGCTGGGCCAAAGTGGAAACAACGCTCAATTGTAGAAGTCAGTAGTGAAAGTGATATCTGATGTTGTAAAGAACAATACTTCATAGGAACCTGGAATGTTAGATCAACGTAAATTGGACATGTCCAGGAGGAAATGGAAAGAGTGAACATCAACATTTCAGGAATCAGCCAACTAAAATGGACTGGTATGGGCAACTTTATTTCAGGCGACCTCTGTATCTACAAAGAATCCCTTAGAAGAAAAGGGTTAGCTCCCACAGTCCGCGAGAGTCCTAAACGCAGTAGTTGGGTGCAATCTCAAAAACGACGGAATGACCTCAGTTCCTTACCAAGGCAAACCATTCAACACCACAGTAATCCAAGTCTACAGCCCAGCCACTAATGCTGACGAATCAAGTCAAACAGTTCTATGAAGACCTACAAGACCTTCTAGAACACCAAAAAAAAAAAAATGATGTTCTTTTCATCATAGGGGGTTGGAATGCAAAAGCAGGAATTCAAGAGATACCTGGAGTAACAGGCAAGTTTGGCCTTGGAGTACAAAATGAAGCTGGGCAAAGGCTAACAGTTTTGCCAAGAGAATACAATGGTCATAGCTAACACTCTCTTCCAACAACATTAGAGACAACTTCACACATGGACATCATCAGATGGTCAGTACCAAAATCAGACTGATTATTTTCTTTGCAGCCAAAAATGGAGAAGCTCTACATGGTCAGCAAAAGCAAGACCAGGAGATGACTGTGGCTCAGATAATGAGCTCCTTGTTGCAACATTCAGGCTTAAATTGAAGAAAGTAGGGGAAACCACTAGGTCATTCAGGTATGACCTAAATCAAATCCCTTACGATTATTCAGTGGAGATGACAAATATATTCAAGGGATTAGATCTGGTAGACAGAGGCCTGAAGAACCATGGATGGAGGTCCATAACATCGTACAGGAGGTGGCAACCAAAACTATCCCAAAGAAAAAGAAATGCAAGAAGGCAAAGTGGTCGTCTGAGGAGGCCTTAACAGCTGAGAAAAGAAGAGAGGCAAAAGGCAAAGGAGAGAAGGAAATGTATGCCCAACTGAACGCAGAGTTCCAGAGAATAGCAAGGAGAAATAAGAAAAGCTTCTTAAGAAAGCAATGCAAAGAAATAGAGGAAAATAATAAAAGAGGAAAGACTAGAGATCTCTAAGAAAATTAGGAAACATTTCTTGCAAACATAGGCACAATAAAGGACAGAAACGGCAAAGACTTAACAGAAGCAGAAATGATTAACAAGTGCAGTTCAGTTCAGTCGCTCAGTCATGTCCAACTCTTTGCAACCCCATGAACCGCAGCATGCCAGGCCTCCCTGTCCATCACCAACTCCCAGAGTCCACCCAAACGCATGTCCATTGAGTCGGTGATGCCATCCAGCCATCTCATCCTCTGTTGTCCCCTTCTCCTCTTGCCTCAATCTTTCCCAGCATCAGGGTCTTTTCCAGTGAGTCAGCTCTTCGCATCAGGTGGCCAAAGTACTGGAGTTTCAGCTTCAATACCAGTCCTTCCAATGAACACCCAGGACGGATCTCCTTTAGGATGGACTGTTTGGATCTCCTTGCAGTCCAAGAAACTCTCAAGAGTCTTCTCCAACACCACAGTTCAAAAGCATCAATTCTTCAGTGCTCAGCTTTCTTCAGAGTCCAACTCTCACATCCATACA
>SJYF01000205.1:3765313-3781602 GCA_006410515.1 Procapra przewalskii | reverse complement strand
CATAGCCTTGACTAGACGGACCTTTGTTGGCAAAGTAATGTCTCTGCTTTTGAATATGCTGTCTAGGTTGGTCATAACTTTCCTTCCAAGGGAATGGAATACTTCAGTATTCTTGCCTTGAGAACCCCATGAACAGTATGAAAAGGGAAAATGATAGGATACCAAAAGAGGAACTCCCCAGGTCAGTAGGTGCCCAACACGCTACTGGAGATCAATGGAGAAATAACTCCAGAAAGAAAGAAGGGATGGAGCCAAAGCAAAAACAATACCCAGCTGTGGATGTGACTGTTGATAGAAGCAAAGTCCAATGCTATAAAGAGCAATATTGCATAGCAACCTGGAATGTTAGGTCCATGAATCAAGGCAAATTGGAAGTGGTTAAATAGGAGATGGCAAAAGTGAACGTCAACATTCTAGGAATCAGCGAACTAAAATGGACTAGAATGGGTGAATTTAAATCAGATGACCATTACATCTACTACTGCGGGCAGGAATCCCTCAGAAGAAATGGAGTAGCCATCATGGTCAACAAAAGAGTCCTAAATGCAGTACTTGGATGCAACCTCAAAAACAACAGAATGATCTCTGTTCATTTCCAAGGCAAACCATTCAATATCACAGAAACAACAGAATGATCTCTGTTCATTTCCAAGGCAAACCATTCAATATCACAGTAATCCAAGTCTATGCCCTGACCAGTAACACTGAAGCAGCTGGAGTTGAATGGTTCTATGAAGACCTAGAAGACCTTCTAGAACTAACACCCAAAAAAGATGTGCTTTTCATTATAGGGGACGGGAATGCAAAAGTAGGAAGTCAAGAAATACCTGGAGTAACAGGCAAATTTGGCCCTGGAGCACAGAATGAAGCAGGGCAAAGGCTAATAGAGTTCTGCCAAGAGAACGCACTGGTCATAGCAAACACCCTCTTCCAACAACATAAGATTAAGAAGAGGTGGCAAGAATATACAAATGAACTGTAGGAAAAATGTCTTAATGACCTGGATAAGCACAATGGTGTGGTCACTCACCTAGAGTCTGACTTCCTGGAGTGTGAAGTCAAATGGGGTGGGCCTTCAGAAGCATTACAACAAAGTTAGTGGAGGTGATAGAACTGCACTTGATCTGTTTCAATTCCTAAAAGATGATGCTGTCAAAGTGCTGAACCCAATATGCCAGCAAATTTGGAAAATGCAGCCGTGGCCACAGGCCTGGAAAAGGCCAGTTTTCATTCCAATCCCAAAGAAAGGCAATGCCAAAGAATGCTCCAACTACTGTATAACTGCATTTATTTCACATGCTAACAAGATAATACTCAAAATCCTTCAAGCTACTCCTCAGTAGTACGTGAACTGTGAACTTCCAGATGTACAAGCTGGATTTAGAAAAGGCAGAGGAACCAGAGATCAAATTGCCAACATCCACTGGATCATAGAAAAAGCAAGAGAATTCCAGAAAAATAATCCACTTCCACTTCATTGACTATCCTAAACCCTTTGACTGTTTAGATCACAACCAACTGTGGAAATTTCTATAACAGATGGAAAAACCAGACCACCTTACCTGTCTGTCTCCTGAGAAACCTGTATGTGGGTCAAGAAGCAACAGTTAGAATCAGACATGGAACAACTGACTGGTTCAAAATTGAGAAAGGAGTACATTAAGGCTGTATACTGTCACCCTGCTTATTTAACTTATGTTCAGAGTACATGATGTGAAATGCCGGGTGGGATGAATCACAGACCAGAATCAAGATTACTGGGAGAAATATCAACAAACTCAGATATGCAGATGACACCCCTCCAATGGCAGAAAATGAAGAGGCACTAAAGAGCCTCTTGATGAAGGTGAAAGAGGAGAGTGAAAAATCTGGCTTGAAACTAACTCAACATTCAAAAAATTAAGATCATGGCACCTGGTCCCATCAGTTCATGACAAATAGATGGGAAAACAATGGAAACAGTGACAAATTTTATTTTCTTGGATTCCAAAATCACTATGGATGGTGAATGCAGCCATGAAATTAAGACACTTGTTTGTTCTTTGGAAGAAAAGCTATGGCCAACCTAGACAGCATATTAAAAAGCAGAGACATTACCTTGCCAACAAAGGTCCATCTAGTCAAGGCTATGGTTTTTCCAGTAGTCATGTATGGATGTGAGAGTTGGACTATGAAGAAGGCTGAGCGCCGAGGAATTGATGCTCTTGAACTGTGATGCTGAAGAAGACTTTTGAGTCCCCCTTGGACAGCAAAGAGATCCAACCAGTCCATTCTAAAGGAAATCAGTCCTGAATATTCACTGGAAGGACTGATGCTGAGCTGAAACTCCAATACTTCGGCCACCTGATGCAAATATCGGACTCGCTGGAAATACCCTGATGCTGGGAATGATTGAGGGCAAGAGGAGAAGGGGACAACAGATGATAAGATGGTTGGATGGCATCACTGACTTAATGAACATGAGTCTGAGCAAACTCCGAGAGATAGTAAAGGACAGAGAAGCCTGGCATGCTGCAGTCCGTAGGGCTGCAAAGAGCTGGACATGACTTATGGACATGACTTAGCAAATTAAAACTAGTGGTCTCCTCCCCAGCTTCCCTAACCAAGCTACACGGCCACCTAACCAAACCAGAACTCCAACTCTGGACTCTACGCCTGCACTGGCATCTCAGTACCCTCAGCACGGACGCAGCCACCTCTTACCTCCCTGCCTGGCCTGCACACTTCACGTTCCAGCACAGTGAGCGTCTTCTCAGCTTCTCAAACACGCCATGTGTTCTTCTGTTCCCTAGGAGTTCTGGCCTTGCACCTCTCTCTCTGCGTTAAGCACTCTTCTCCTTTATCTTCACCTAACTCTTACTTTGTAAGGACTCGTCTTTGACATTTCCTCTTCCACAAAAACCTTCCTTGTCACCACAAGACTGGATCAGGGGTGCCTCCCTGGACTCTGGCATCCGCCACACTGAGCTGCACGCACTTTTCGCCACCAGCAGTGCCCAGGGCAGGAAGAGACAGGCTGGAGCATGGAGACCGGTATGTTGGCTGCTGCAGCAGTAGAAACAGTGAGCTCCTGGACCACAGCTGTGATGGGGGCTGCCAGAAGCACACGGCCGGAGAGATTTAAGCAGCGCAGAGAGTGTCTCTGTGTTTATACCACATTTATACTGAAAGCCACAGTGTACAAGGTGTTTAAATACTTTCCAAAGAATGAATAAATTAATGAAGACATGATTTAGACATACAAAGTAAACAGAATACCTAAAAGTGGCTCCGTACAGACTTATGAAGTGCTGCAGGAATGCAGACACAGGGCGTGGCCCTGGGTGAGGCTCATTACAAGGACCTGTGGCGTGAAGAGATAGTGGCTGGCGGAGTGGCACGCGGAGAGCCAGTGAGTGAGCAGCGTGGGGTGGAGGCCGGAGCTGAACAGCAGCCCCCAACGGGCCAGTCAGCAGCCAGGGAACCTTGAGCAGCACATGAAATTTTTCTGTGCCACTCCTATAAAAAGAGAGTGACAACAATACTTTCCTCGTAGGGCTCATATGAGGACCAGATGAATTAATCTTTGTAAAGCCCTTAGGAGGACAGGGCCTTGTACGGAAGAAACATGATGTGAGTATACACAAGTGCTAAGTCGCTTCAGTCATGCCCAGCTCTTTGCAACCCCACGGGCTATAGCCCGCTAGGCCCCTCGGTCCGTGGCATTCTCCAGGCAAAGACACTGGAGTGGGTCGCCATTCCCTCCTCCAGGGGACCTTCCTGACCCGGGACAGAACCCGCATCTCTCACATCTCCTGCATCGGCAGGCGGGTTCTTTACTACTAGCGCCACCCGGAAAGCCCAAGTATTTATGATGCACTACATTAAATTAAATAAATCCTTAGTGTGCCTGCAGAAACGGCCGCATGTGCAGTGGGTAATCAGTGGGGTTAGAAGGTGACATATCAAGCACATTCACCGCAAACCATGGAGAATTTTCTTTCATCTAGAGTTTCAGGGTTTTATACATAAGCACAAAATTCATAGTACCCTGGGAAAACTAAAGGAAAGAAACCTGAATTATATGTTCACAGGGATAAATGAGAAATAAAACATAATGCAAATACCAGAAATTATGGGAAAAAATAAAAACATGTGGATGTTAAAATCTCAATGGAAAGTCTAGACTCAGCCAAGGAACAAACAGAAGACAGTGAAGAAATCACCCAGAGCCCCGTGCAGAGCCAGCCCTCAAACACAGCGGGAGACACAGCGCGCTCCATCCCCAGGCAGAGGGTGAAGAGGGAGCAGGGAAGCAGCAGTTGAGGAAATGACGGGCGGAAAAATTCCACAGGAAAGAAACGCGTGGGTCCTCAAACTCAAAACCCAAAAAAGAGCCCCTAGATACCCCGGGGAAATGAGATAAACAAAAGCACAGCTACAGCACCAGAGATCAGAAGCTCCTGCTGGAACACGCCGCGAGGCTGCCGTCGCGCTCACCGCGTCCTGCACCGAGCGGCCTCCCTGCTGGACGGCAGGCTCTGTGCGACAGGGTCGCTTCCAGTATATTGCCTTCTGTGAATACCTGCCTGATATACAACTGAGTGGAGTGCGTTCGTATTCACGTGAAACTATTTTTAAAGAGCAAATAAAATAACCTAGGAAAAAATATACAAATTCAAGTGTCCAGGGGCAAGACATTTCTCTTTAGACCTGTTTCTCCATCTGTGTAAAATAGTTATCTTGATGACATCAAATATAAAAGTCATTAACATCTATTATAGGATGCTACAGCTATATTATTTTTTGAAACCTCTGCATTTAAAAACAAATTTGGGTGGTTTTCTTATTTCAATAGGCTTACTGACAGAAACTCTGAGAAATGATCTGCCTCTCAATCATTTAATTACCAGGGCATCTGTAAGAGAAAAGTGAAACCAGGAAACCGTAATCACCGAGCTCTGCGTTGGTTCCACGCAAACAATTCGTGTGCCATCTTCACTCAGTTTACACACAACACGCTGAAGCCAGCTGCTAGTGCTTCACTCCCGCATGCCCAAACTATGCTCCTGGTGTGACCCACGTGACACAGACTCTTATCTAGCAAATTCTCAACAAACCAACAACACAGAGGTCAGCTACAGTCATTCTGCACATCCTTCCAATACCATACCCCAAATAAGTAAAGAGCAAACCGTTACCGTTTAAGACTTATGTGAGAGTTGGCTGGGAAAGGTAAGTTGCTAATACATACAACAGCTAGAACCAATACTGCTGGCTTTTGACTAAGAATATTAAAAGTGGCCAGACCTCACAGTTGTATATAATTTTACCTACATTCCAGCTCCAAAATCTATGTATGTAGATTACAAGAAAATGTAATGGTTCAAACAGATCACCTTGTATTTAATGTTTGATAATGTTATTACTAGAAAAATATCTAATCTTATTTCTTCATTCTCAAAGAAAATAAGTATATATATATAGTTCTCCAACTGCAACCATGCTATGACTTCCTGTGTGTACTTGAGCAAGCTAGAATAGCCCCCACCCTGTTATGTCAAATGAGATTTGATTGCCAGACAGGAAAAACTTGCTTGGAAGCAAGTTTGAAAAAAACCACCCCAGGGACCAAGAAAAGGTAAACAGATGACAAAAGAAATCCTGGTTTCTAGGTATGAGGTTAATACTCCTGGGACTCTTGCAGGTAAAGCAGACAGGTGATTCAGGAAGCCATACAAATGATCTCATGGTGGAGACACCCAACCAAAGGCAGTAATTTGGGACAGGTATTTTTTAAAGATGTATGTTCATCTCTTTAAGTGTATTTCTAGGAAGAAACGAGGCGTAGTCTAAAACCCTGCACCATGTTTGAGATAAAAAATACACTAAGTAGAGCTAACGGCAGATCCGCCATTGAAAGAGAAAAGACCACCCTGGCGGTTCAGAGGGTAAAGAAACCGCCTGCAATGCTGGAGACCCGGCTTCGATCCTTGGGTCAGGAAGATCCCCCGGAAAGGGAATGGCAACCCACTCCAGTATTCTTGTCTAGAGAATTCCATGGACAGGGGGGCCTTATGGGCTACAGTCCAGGGGTTGCAGAGTCGGACAGGACTGAGTGACTAACATACAATGAACTTAAAAACACAACAATTAGAATTATCCAAAATAAAACATCCAACAACAGCGAAATGTATCCTTTTAAAGTATACACGTAATATTTACCAAACGACACCACATTCTGTGCCATGAAACAAGTCTTGATGAATTTAAAAGGATTTAAGTTATTCAAAATATGTTTTCAGACCAAAATGGATTTAAATTAGAGATGAATTAAGAGGAAGATCTCTGGAAAGTCCAAAAAATTTGGAAATTAAATAGCACACTTAAAAATAACTCATGGATCTAAGAAAAAATGAAAACAGAGATTAGAAAATATTTTGAACTGAATGAAAATTAAACTCAGCACAGCAGAATCTGTGGAATGCCATGAAAACAGAACTTGGGGAATTTATAATCACTAAATCCCATGAGAGAAAATAAGAAAGATCTCAAATAATCTTGACTTCCACCTTAAAAAGCTAGAAAAGGAATAACAAATTAAAGGAAACAGAGGAAAGGAAATCATAAATACCAGACCAGAAATGAAAGAAATGGAAAATAGAATGACAACAGAGAAAAATCTGACACCTAAAGAATTCTTTAAGAAGACCCATAAAGCTGATAAACCTCTGGCTAGATCAAGACAAAGGAAAAAAGAGAGGAGACACAAACTACCAGGGTAAAAGCTGACCAAAACCCAGAAACAGAAGGGGGCCAAAGCTGAAGACTATCTACAGGAAATGTAACTATCATCATATCTAGTGCTCAAAGAATGAATGCTTCCCTCTAAGCCCACGAGAGACACAGAATGACTGTTCTCACCACTTCCACTCAGTATAGTCCTGGAGATTTTCACTAGGAGAAGAAAGATGGAGAGAGGCATCCAAACAGAAAGGGTAGCATAAGACTGTCTTCATTCACAGATGACACGGCTGCTTATGCAGAAAATTCAGTGGACTCTACAAAAAATTTACTAGAACTAATAAGTGAGTTTGGCAAAATTGCAAGATATAAGATCAAGACACAAAAAAATCAAGTTTATTTCTCTGTGCTTGCAATGAACAAGAGGAAATTAAAATTTTAAAAGCAGTATCATTTACAATAGCATCAGAATTACAAAGTACTTAGGGATAAATCTGACAGAAGGGGTGTAAAGCCCATGAGCTGAAATCTACAAAACAATGCTGAGAGCAATCACATAACGGCTTCCTGTGTGGCTCAGCGGGGGTGGGGGGGGCGGGAAAGCCCGCCCGCAGTGCGGGAGACCTGGGTTCGATCCCTGGGCTGGGAAGACCCCCTGGAGCAGGGAAAGGCTGCCCACTCCAGTACGCTGGCCTGGAATGGACTGTACAGTCCATGGGTCACAGACTCGGGCACGACTGAGTGGCTCCCCTTTCACTTTGAAGAGGAGATGCCAGCTCTCCCTCAGACTCAACTACAGACCCAACAAAAGCCCCGGCAGGCCTTTGTGTGTGAAAATGGACAAGCTGATTCTCAAACTCTTATAGACATACAAGAAACCTAGAATAGGCAAAACGAGTTTGCTGAAGAACACCCGTCTGATTTTTAAGGCTTATAAAGTTAGAATGTTCATGACAGTAAAGTACTGATGTAAAGATGGGCAAATACCTCAATGGAACAGGAGACTCCAAAAATAAGCACATCCCTATATAAGCAACAGATTTAAGGTAATGTGGTAGAGAAAAGACAATCCATTCAACAGACGTTACTGTCCACAAGTGGATATTCATATAAAAAAACAACATTGGATATATATTTCATACAGTCTATAAATATTATTTCAAAAGAGATCATAAACACATAAAGCCAAAACTATAAGACTTTTAGAAGAAAACACATAAGATATTATTTGCAACCCTGGGTTAGCCCAAGATTTCTTAATAGAATGCCAAAAGTACAATGCAAAAAAGGAAAAAAAAATCAATAAATTTGACTTGACCAACATTAAAAACATCTCATCTTTGAAAGACACCAGCAGAAGCATGAAAAGATAATCTGAACATTTGGAGTAAACACTTGTAAAGCACATATCTGACAAAGGACATGTATCTGGATTACACTAGAAATGCTCAAAATTAACAGTAAGAAAACTGGTAGGGTTTTTTTTAGACGGACAAAAAGATTTGAATAGATAATCCAACAAAAAAATACATATGGATGATAAATAAGCACATGAGGGAAATGTTACTTATTTAAATCTTAAAAATTCCATCAAACAGATCATCTCCTTCAGTCAGTATTTACTGAAAACCCACCTACAACAAATGTGCAACAGGGTTTCATGCAAAAGATACCCCTCTGCTACAGCGTTGGGCACTTTCCTTTCTCTATTCCACACAAATACGTACAGCTTCCACACATAAATACGCACTAAGAAATTCCCATCTGGTACTCATTCAACAGTACAATGAATGAAGAATTCACAGCCTCAGCTTGGTACAGGCAAGTGCTCTAGTCCAAGGAAATGTTCTACTGAGTGGTAAGAAGAAGTGTAAGAAGAGGCTACTAACTTAATTAAACCTTAAATGAAGACTACTAACTCCAACGGCAACTGACAGAATGAGGGAAGCATCTGGAGATGTTTCTGCATCTGCAGCAACTTGAAACGGAACACTGAACGTGTGACGTCCAGAAACCATGTGCTCTACCGCTCGAGATGACTGCAAAGCCTGGGAGCCCGGAAACCCAGAAAGACAACTTCTCCTGGGTAAAAATGCTCACACTGTGTGCTTTTCCAAGTTATTATCAGAAAGAAACTGGATCATCAGAGCTTACTCTAGACTGTTTTAGTAAAAAGAACAAAGATAACGAAGCTAAAATAGCACTCCCCTCCATACCTGTTCTTCCCTCTCCTTTTCTTTGGCTTTACCTCTGTAGACCCGAGCAGAGGTGGCGTCCTGGGATGGGACGGCAGCGATCCGATGCAGTGGCATGCTCATCCCAGCCTCCCGTCTGATCTTCCTCTTTACGGACAGAAGTCTCCAGCGGTAGAGTCATTTTGGGCCATGGACTTCACACTGAGAGAGAGAAGGGAAGACAAGACATAACTCATCTGAAACACTTAAAATTTCCAACAGTGAGATTAGTATTTTATATCTATATTCATATTTTTTAAATAAGTTACAATGTCTAACATAAATACTTCATCTTCCAAAATGACAGAATATAAGTGCCCGTGTGGGGGAAGAACTGCAACACTTTTCTCATGTAAGATGGGAGCATCTTACATGAAAAAGTCTGGTGCCTCAGGTACATGTCTGCGTGTGCGCATGCTCATCTGCGGGGCTGGGGCCGGCCCCACTCTTCTGCCCATGGAATTTCCCAGGCAAGAATGCTTGAGTGGGTTACCACTGCCTTCACCAAGGATCTTCCCAGCAGAGGGATCAAACCTGTGTCTCCTGCGTCTCCTGCACTGGCAGGTGTCTTCTTCACCACTGGGCCACATGGCAACCCCCAGGCACATGTCTAATCAGATACTGATCTTCCAATGGCGACTCAGTTTCTAGACCCAGCAGCGTCACCCCTTAATAGTATTTCTGAAGTTACACATTTTCTCTTGAACCAGTGGGTATCAGTAGTGATCTTTCCTTAAAACCACAGACCTTGAGTCCATTCAATGGTGAGACTGAAAGTTAAGAAGCCTAGAATAAGTTTAAAATATCTATGCTCCATGCTTAGCCTTCTGAAAGTCTAGACTCTACACCAGTTACTGGCAGACTTCCCCTGCAGACTTCCCCTGCAGACTTCCCCTGCAGACAGCCTGAGGCAAGCACTTTATACGTTGCGGGCGGGCCTATTTGTTACAGCTTCTCAGTTTTGCCAGTGTAACCCGAAAGTCCCCACAGTGGGCATGTAAACAGATGAGAAGGGTCACATCGCAATGAACTTCACTTAAAAACAGGTGGCAGACTCGATCCGGCCCATGAGCCTGGGATTCACGAACTCCTCTAAGAATATCGCAGGCAAGATGAGGGTCACCCCAGACATTCCTGGCATCACCGAGGATGCCTGTTGTTAAGGCGACAGGTCTGAATAAGCTATGTTCACGATTCCAGGCAGCTCTCACTCTTTTTCCTAGTCTTTTCATTCTCTTCTACATTCCTCCAAAGTGCCTGCAACTGGATTACATGTTCTTTATCTCTGCGCACACCGAGATCAAACTCTGCGTACAAAACCAATTAAATATAAATTATCCAAACAATCCATAATGTTTAACAAGATAATGTTTGGTGCCGTTTGAGTTTTAACAAAGGATGGAAGCCTTAATACAAAAGAATGAACCTCTAACTTGGGGATTTTCATTTATTAACCATGTACTGGAGCTGGGGCAGTAGACAGGGAGGGTGAGCAACGTAGGGCCTGACAACCCTAAGTTCACGCTTGTCAAGCAGCCATTTGCTACACTGCTCCCCTAACTGTGCTCAGGGCCAAAGGCAGGTGTTTGAGTGGCTGCTCCCACCTGTGACAATGTTACTAACCAAACTGAAGAGGAGCAGGACTCACAAAATTGATTTCTTCCACAGGTCTCTGATCAACAAGCAACAGGAAGGAACAAGGAGCCAGAGAGAATCAACACACATGAGAAAAAAGGCTAAAGGAACATCCTGTTTTTAAAAAGCCTAGTTTAATAACTGGCAAGTAATCTCTGATAACCAACAGAACAGGAAAAGAGAGTCGGTAATACTGAAAAAAGTGAAAGTGAAAGTTGCTCAGTCGTGTCTGACTCTGAAACCCCATGGATTTTAACTTGCCAGGCTTCTCTGTCCATAGGATTCTCCAGGCAGAAATACTGGAGTGGGCAGACATCCCCTTTTCCAGAGGATCTTCCCAACCTAGGGACTGAAGCCAGGGCTCCAGCACTCCAGGCAGATTCTTCACCTGTGTCCAGATATTATACTGAATAATATGTAAAATGCTAACGTCTAGACGTTGCACATCACACACTCTATTTCAAGCCTTTGTGCGAGGCTGACCCAAGACGCAGTGCTGTGCTCAAGCAAGTGGCCTGAACACGTGTATTCACATTACATGAGGCAAGAGGCGCTCACCCGCTGCTGCGATGTCTTACACTAGTGAATTAATTCCTCTGTGAGAGATGACAAACTCCATGTGGCCTCAGAACGATCACTTGAACCAACCGTGCCCGGGGTCCCCCACACAGCACACCAAGAGCAGCCTCTGGAGCTTCCGGTATAATCATCATTATTACATCATTGGTGCCTGGCCATGTCAAGCCTGGGAGACAATGCGCGCCACAGAAGCAGAAGCTGAGAGTGCTTTAAGTCTTAAATTTTGTTGCAAGTTTTACAGGACCTCCCTTGCTACAGCCACATAAGCTAGTCTTCTGCTACACACTCCTACTCCAGGCACTCCACCTAAAAGCTTGCCTGAAGCAATCCCTGTCCGATGCCAGACATACTTAGGATAAAAAAATGATAATTTAAAAAACCAACCTGCAAAACAAACCATGCCGCTTTGCATGTGAAGGTTCATATGAAAAGCATAAAGCAGGTATTACTCATGCTATTTTCTTTACATAATTTCCAAGAACCATTTCATATCAATTCAAGTCATGCTTAATTAAGAGCAATATCTAAACTTTTGCACTATGCCTGACAATCCGGGCATGAGGACTTTAACGCCACCAAAGTTACCTTGCAAAACACTACACACCTAATATGACCGCCCATTATTCAGAAGAACGGAGCCGAAAGCACTGCCTGCTGAAGAGAGCGGGGGAAGGAACACAGCACACTCACAGACTGGAAGCCTTGCTGTCGCTAAGACGGCAGTCCTCCCAAACTTCCCTGCAAAGAAGGCAATCCCCATCGAAAGCTCTGCTGACTTCTTTGTAGATACTGGACAGGCTGATCATAAAAGTTATCTGGACACAGAATATCCACAACAATCTTGAAAGAACAAAGTTGGAAAACTCACATCTCCTGATTTCAAAACTTACCTCAAACGGATGGTAAGCAAACCAGTGTGGAGCTGGGCTCACGACGGCAGCAGGGGAAGAGCCTAAACGCACCTGCTTCCAGAGACACCGCGGACAGACGGCGACACCGGAGGACAGAGTCCTCTGAGCAGAGCCTGGGAACCGCCTGAACACCAGCTCCTCAACTAAGGACGCAGGGCCACAGCGCAACGTGGAGGAAGGGCACGCTCTCACCAAAAGCCCCACTCCTCACGTGGCGACGCACAATCACGAGAAATCTTAATGAATCAACAGATCAACAGGCACACAAATGAATGGACCTTCTCCCCCAGAAGTAAGGGGTTCATACCCACCCAGGCATCACAATCCTTGGGTCCTACATCTGAGAGAAGAGACTCACCCAAATGACTGGATTTGAAAACCAATAGGGCTTATCTTACAGAGAAACTCAGGACTTCAGGGAATAAAGACTTCATTCCTCTCCAACAGAACCACCCACCCAAGACCCAGCGCAAAGAGCAACAGTTTCTGAAGAGCTTAGACCATATGTGAAGGAAATTCATTTACTGATCTTACAGCATCTGTCAAAGGGGCAGAAGGCTGCTAGGACTCTCCAGGAATGGAACGCTGGCAGATGCCATCTTTACAGGCTCCCTCCACCCGGCTGGCGCTGGCACTTCCATTCTGACCTGCTGACAGTGGCAAGTGCACAGCCCTGTTCAAGCCACAGCACCAACACGTGCAGCTGGCGAGCAGCCCCGCACCCCCATTCCACTCGCACAGCCCCACGGGCGCCAACAGGCAAGCACAGCCTACACAGGGCATGTCCCTTGAGTGCCAGGCTCCGGCTGACAGGAGGACTGTGTTTCTGGACCCCACAAACCCCAACAAGTGCAAACAGAGTTCCAGAAACAACCAAAGATTAGGGCAAGGTTAAGCAGTAGGGTTCATCTCCCACACAGAGCCGCCCCTTGGAGACAGGGAGACGGCTGCTCTCCATGATGCACAGAGACAAGCACAGAGTCAAGCAAAATGAGGACAGAGGAACAAGCTCCCAATGAAGGAGCAAGGTGAAGCCCTGGGGAAAGCGAAGGGAGTGGAAAGAGTAATTCACCTGACAGAGAGTTTAAAGCAAGGGCCACGGAAGGCTCACTGAACTTGGGAGAACCAGGGAGGAACACAGTGAGGAATTCCACAAGGAGACAGGAGATATGAGAGATTTCCAAACAGAACACACGGAGCTGAAGAACACAAGCGAGCTGTGACACTCTAGTGGGAATCAGCAGCAGGCTAAGATGCAGAGGAACAGACCAGCGGCCTGGGAGACAGGGCATGGGAGTCTCCAAACAGAATGGCAAAAACGGGAAAAGAATTGTTAAAAAATGAGGACAGTTTAACGGACCCAAGGGACAACAGAAAACGCACTAGCATCTGCATCGCAGAGGTTCCAGCGGGGAAGAGAGAGAGAAGGGGACAGAAGACGTGCTTGACATACTGGCTAAAAACTTCCCTAAGCTAGGGAAGAAACAGACATCCACATCCCACAGGCAAAGAGAGTCTCAAACAAGATGAATCCAAAAAGATTCACATCAAGACACGTTATAATTAAAATGTCAAAAGGTAAAGAGAGAATCTTAAAAGCAGCAAGAGAAAAATAACTATGTACAAGGGAATCCACATAAGGCTATCAGCTGATTTTCAGCAGAAATTTTGCTGAAAAGAAATATGGGTACGCACTGCACCATGGATGCCCCTGAAAAGAGTAACTGAGTGAGACAAGGGCCCCACCCCAGAAGATCCCACTTGGTGAAACGTCTGGAGCAGGTGAACACATGGGCACAGAACGTCAGTCAGTGACTGTCGAGGGCTGAGGCAAGGACTTAGGGGAAGGAGGCAGTGAACTCTGAAGGGTTTCTTTTTAGGGCAAAGAGCATGTCCTAAAATCTATTAAAACGTAACTGTCAGAAAAATTTATCATGCTGATGGCTGCATACCGCTTAAGTATACTAAAAGGCACAGAACTGCACCATTTAATGAGCAGACTGTAATGGATGACTCATATCTCAATAAAGTGAAGGTGCTAGTCACTCAGTCGTGTCCAGCTCTTTGCCACCCCGTGGACCGTAGCCCTCCAGGCTCCTCTGTCCACGGAATTCTCCAGGCAAGAATACTGGCGTGGGTTGCCACTCCCTTCTCCAGGGGATCTTCCCAACTCAGGGATCAACTCAGGTCTCCGGCACTGCAGACAGCTTCTCTGCCATCTGAGCCACCACGGAAGCCCATATCTCAATAACAGTGTGTAAAAATATGAAAACCACATGGATTAAGACAGATTACTTTTTATTTTTCCTTTGTGCTATCCCTAATGTAATTTATCTGATGACATGGAGATGGCCACGGTTATCACTCTTCCTGTTTTAAGAATGGTAACAGGGAGTACATAAAACTGGCAATCAGAAACCTAAGTTCAAGTTATGATTCTATTAAACTTTCATACCAAGTACGTGATGTTGGGCAAACTGATGAATTTCAAAGGCTGTTTCTTCATCTGTAAAACAGAAAGGTAATAATCCTCAGTTCACAGAGTTATTGTGAAGCCAAATAAGGTCACACCACACACACAAATATCAGGGTTTTCAGCATCAGTGTATTTTCCAGTCTGCTTTTCGAGCAGAAATGAAGTCTCTTACTGCTTTACAAAGGCCCGTTTACTTGCGTTGTCTTCCCAGTACTGTTTTCTGTCCTTCTCCACCTCAGTCTGACACAAGATCTACACCACTGGGACCTCAGATCCTTTCTGACATTTACTTAGGACCTCTGGCAGCAGACTCCAAGGGGAAGCGTGGCTGACAATGCTATCCATGTAAGGGGAGGCGCAGGAAGGCCCAATCCAGAAGGCGACCGGAGTGGCTTAATACTCGGGCTGTTCCGTGCGCTTCCCAGATGGTCAAGACAAGAGAAGGATTCTGCCCATTTCAACAATGCTGGGGACACATACACATGACAAAGAAGGCAGCCGGGAGAAGGCCCAGACATCAGGAGACGATCGCCCGGGGTCTGCCTGGCTCCATGCATCCCTGCACCCAGGGCGCCGGGCCCAGCAGCGCCCTCCTCCCCCCCACTGGGAGCTGCTGAACTGCAGTGTCCTGACTGGCACTCCAAATAAACAACTTTAAGTTAAGCCTGTTTTTATCAGAAGAGTGGGTCCCATAAGCAACGAGAAGCCTATGAACAGCAGTCAGCAGACACGCACACACACACGCGTTAGGCGTGAGGAGGCCAGTTGTAACACACAGCACTGAATGACCGAGACCAGACCTCGAACAGAGCTTGGAGGGAGGAGAGGCTGTTAGGAAACCAGGGCTGACACCGACTAGGGAGGGGCCTGGGCTGCCCCCTGGCTTCTGGCTGTGCCTTCCTAAGACCGGAATGCAGAGGGGCCTGGGCGAGGCATGAGGGCTTGGCCATGGGCACACTGAGCTTGGCACGCCTGTGGGAGACCCCAGATCTGCACAGTGCCCGCTGGGAGCCACCAGCACACTGTCACATCTGAATGCACCAGGACGGAAGCCGGTTTCCAAGGAAAACCTGCAGAATTAATCATTTACGTCAACAGATGCTATTAATATAATCAAACGATAAAGCTCAACACCAATGCAGGATTTTAAAACCTTTTAGGGAAGAGCAAAGGAAAATGCCTAACTATTAAAAAAAACCTATCTCAACCAAAACTTACCATTATATTCACACAGCAAAACTCTTAAGAGTTTTACATAAGTCTTAAATTAAAAAGCAAAATAAGCATATTCCTGTCATTATTATTTAATATTAATATATAGTTAGATACTAGGAGAGAAAATCACAAAAATGCTAACAGCCGTTTAATGATGTGGCAATACTAATGACTTTTCATTTCTCTATTTCCTAAACTTTCAGTAACAATGTAATACTTTTATAGTTTAGATACATATTTTTAAAGTGTTAAAAGTCCAAGTCATTCCCCATAGGTCGGTATAGTCAGAATTTTATGTTCTGATGAATGTGTATACCGTTGAGGGGGCTCATTTTCTGTGATGAATGCATTTCTGAAGACCTCGCAGAAATCGAGCTTAGCATCCCTACAGGAATAGAGCAGGAAGCTGCTCGCTCAGGACACCCATGTTCCCAGCTGCTCTAGTGTTTGCTTCGTGCTCCCTTCAGATTTTTTTCAGCAACTCCTCTAATATTTTTGTAGACTGCTTTTCCTTAA
>SJYF01000205.1:3740301-3755109 GCA_006410515.1 Procapra przewalskii | reverse complement strand
TTGCCATGAAGTGATGGGACCGGATGCCATGATCTTCATTTTCTGAATGTTGAGCTTTAAGCCAACTTTTTCACTCTCCTCTTTCACTTTCATCAAGAGGCTCTTTAGTTCTTTTCACTTTCGGCCATAACGGTAATGTCATCTGCATATCTGAGGTGACTGATATTTCTCCTGGCAATCTTGATTCCAGCTTGTGCTTCTTCCGGCCCAGCATTTCACAGGAAGTACTCTGCATAGAAGTTAAATAAGCAGGGTGACAATATACAGCCTTGACGTCCTCCTTTCCCGATTTGGAACCAGTCTGTTTTCAGTTCTGACTGTTGCTTCCTGACCTGCATACAGATCTCTCAGGAGGCAGGTCAGGTGGTCTGGTGTTCCCATCTCTTTAGAATTTTCCACAGTTTGTGGTGATCCACACAGTTAAAGGCTTTGCCAATAAAACAGAAGTAGATATTTTTCTGGCACTCTCTTGCTTTTTTGATGACTCAATGGATGCTGGCAATTTGATCTCTGGTTTCTCTGCCTTTTCTAAAACCAGCTTGAACATCTGGAAGTTCATGGTTCATGTATTGCTGAAGTCTGGCTTGGAGAATTTTGAGCGTTACTTTGATAGTGTGTGAGATGAGTGCAACTGTGTGGTAGTTTGAGCATTCTTTGGCATTGCCTTTCTTTGGAATTGGAATGAAAACTGACCTTTTCCAGTCCTGTGGCCACTGCTGAGTTTTCCAATTTTGCTGGCATATTGAGTGCAGCACTTTCAGAGCATCATCTTTTATGATTTGGAACAGCTCAACTGGAATTCCATCACCTCCACTAGCTTTGTTCCTAGTGATGCTTCCTAAGGCCCATTTGACTTCGCATTCCAGAATGTCTGGGTGAGTGATCACACCATTACGCTTATCTTGGTCGTGAAGATCTTTTTTGTACAGTTCTTAAGTGTATTCTTGCCACCTCTTCTTAACACCTTCTGCTTCTGTTAGGTCCATACCATTTCTGTCCTTCATTATGCCCATCTTTGCATGAAAAGTTCCCTTAGAATCTCTAATTTTCTTGAAGAGATCGCTAGTCTTCCCATTCTACTGTTTTCCTCAATTTCTTTGCACTGATCACTGAGGAAGGCTTTGTTATCTCTCCTTGTTATTCTTTGGAACTCTGCTATACTTTGAAGAACTCTTCTTGTTTGCTATTCTTTGTATCAGTGGAGAAATAACTCCAGAAAGAATGAAGAGATAAGCCAAAGCAAAAACAACACCCAGTTGTGGATGTGACTGGTGAAAGAAGCAAGGTCCGATGCTGTAAAGAGCAATACTGCATAGGAACCTGGAATGTCAGGTCCGTCAATCAAGGCAAATTGGAAGTGGTCAAACAGGAGACGGCAAGAGTGAACATCAACACTATAGAAATCAGTGAACTAAGATGGGCTGGAATGGGTGAGTTTAACTGAGATGACCATCATATCTATTACTGTGGGCAAGAATCCCTTAGAAGAAATGGAGTAGCCATCATAGTCAACAGAAGATCCAGAAATGCAGTACTTGGATGCAATCTCAAAAACGACAGAATGATCTCGTTTGTTTCCAAGTCAAACCATTCAATATTACAGTAATCCAAGTCTGTGCCCCAACCAGTAACGCTGAAGAAGCTGAAGGTGAACGGTTCTGTGAAGACCTACAAGACCTTCTAGAACTAGCACCCAAAAAACAGGTCCTTTTCCTCACAGGGGACTGGAATGCAGAAGTAGGAAGTTAATGGATACCTAGAGTAACAGGCAAATTTGGCCTTGGAGTACAAAACAAAGTCAGGGCAAAGGCTAACAGAGTTTTGCCATGAGAACACACTGGTTATAGCAAACTCCCTCTTCCAACAACACGAGAGAAGACTCTACACATGGACATCACCAGATGGTCAATATCAAAATAAGACTGATTATGTTCTTTGCAGCCAAAGATGGAGAAGCTCTATACAGTCAGTGAAAATAAGACCAGGAGCTGACTGTGGCTCAGATCATGAACTCCTTATTGCCAAATTCAGACTTAAATTGAAGAAAGTAGGGAAAACCACTAGACCATTCAGGTATGACCTAAATCAAATCCCTTATGATTGTACAGTGGAAGTGAGAAATAGATTCAAGGGATTACCTGATAGACAGAGTGCCTGATGAACCATGGACGCAGGATCATGCCACTGTACAGGAGGCAGGGGTCAAGGCCATCCCCAAGAAAAAGAAATGCAAAAAGGCAAAGTGGCTGTCTGAGCTGGCCTTACAAATAGCTGAGAAATGAAGAGAAGCAAAAGGCAAAGGAGAAAAGGAAAGAACCCTACGTAGGATCAATATAAACAGAACTGCATCTGAGCATCATAAACTGCTGGAAATCAAAAATAAAGAGGAAAATCTTGAAAGCACCTAGAAAGAAACAGTAACAATGAGAACAATAGCAATGACTACAGTATGAATTATCGCTTTCTATCAGAAAAAAGCCAGAAAACAATGAAATGATAAGCATAATGTCGAAAGAATTCCACATGCAGCAAAAATCCTTCAAAAATCAAGCAAAATAAAGAAGTCCAGATGAAGAAACACTAAGGAAGTTTATCTCCAGCACATGACGCCGGATAAAGACTCTGCTGAGTTGCTTCAGTCGAGTCTAACTCTGTGCGACCCCACAGATGGCAGCCCACCAGGCTCCCCTGTCCCTGGGATTCCCAGGCAAGAACACTGGAGTGGGGTGCCATGTCCTTCTCCAAGAAGGAAGACTAGAAGCTGCAAAAAGAAGAGAAGGGCGACACAGATGGAAATACGTGGATCAACAAAGAACTCTCTCTCATTTTCTCCTCTCAGCGCAGCAAGGGTAACCTGGAGGCTTGTGATGCAGATTACGTAAAATGCATGAAAACAGCAGGACGATGACTATGACGAGAATGGGATTATACTGTTGCAAAGTGCTTCGATTTTACATGGATTGGTAAAACATTAATCATGAGAGCAGGACAGACTGCAGTAAGTTGAGGATGAATGCTGCAACTGCAAATGCAGCCACGAAGAATAAGTTACCAAGTGGAATTATCGAAAACAATCACAGGGTAAGGCAGTAAGAGAGAAACGGAAAGATGGAGGGGAAGAAAGGTCTAAACCCGACTTTAGGCAGTGCTCACCGTGTACAGCTGTCTTCTCTAAAGTTGGCAGGAACATGGAATTAGTGAACACAGAACCATTGCTCCAGGGGAAATACAAGGTTAGGTTCCAGGGAGCCTCTGGTCACAACACTTCAGTCAACCATCAGTACGTAAGCTTGTCTTAGTTTGCCTGTGTTTGAAGACACCTTATTTAGCGAACATGCTTGTCCATTCATTAACACTGAACTCATGATCAATAGTACTTTAACTCCTGCCGGAGGAAGCTTGCCTGATACCAAGCCTATCTTCTCTGTAAGGCATGTTACAGCTTTCTTCACTTAGGAACACTGGGCAGCATCTCAGCACTGCGCTTCGGGGCAATTTTAAACAGTGCGATCATCAAAAAAAGAACCACAAATGTGAAAATCATGGCACTGAGGAGATCCCACAAAGGACAGTGTGAGAAATCCAACGAGAAGGCGGAGTGAGACTTGTTCAACATCAGTTCAGAGCCTGCATACCAGACGACTCAAAAATTTCACTGCTTCCCGCGTGTCCGTGAGTGAGGCTGAGAGCACTGTCAGTACTGAGCTGGGGATCAGAATGAAATTTTAGTAAGCAGGTTTATAGATTCTATTCTATATTTGCAGATATAGAATACATGAATAAAAAGAATCAACTGTGTATCAATAAGTACATTAAATATAAACGGACTCCAATTAAAAGGTACAGACTGTCAGAATGGGGATAAAGAAAAACAAAAACCAAAAGATCAAGACCCAACCATATCCCGCAAGATCCATCAGTGTAAAAAAAACCTCAGCACACTAGACACAGAGAAACTTCCTTAATCAAATAAACCTACAGCAAATCATACACTTAACAGTGAAACCCTGAGGCCCTTTCCACTTGATTGGCAACAAGGGAAGAATGCCCATTCTTACCACTTCTATTGAACAACAGACAGAAGGTCCTAGCGAGTGTAACATGGCAACGAAAAGAAATATCAGGGCTAAAAGCTGGAAAAGAAGGTATAAAACTGTCTCTTTTCACAGAGAACATAATTACTAACAAAGAAATTTCTAGGAACTGTAAATTAGTCTAGCCAGATTAATTTAAGTCAATTTAGCAAGGCTGCGGAATGCAAGGTCATTCTACAAAATCCAAATATATTTCTACAGACTAACAACAAAATGAAAATGAAATTTTAAAATTTTATCTTAATGTTAAAGAGCAGATTAATTATGAATCATCTTTACAAAAGACATGCATGTCTCATATACTGAAAACTAAAATACATTGATGAGAGAAATTAAATATCTAAGGGCAGGGAGACACACACCTTGTTTGTAATTTGGAAAATTCATTACTGTAAAGAGGTTGATTCTGCCCAGAATTCTGTTCATATTCCAAAACAGATGTTTTTGCAGAAACTGGCCACTTGTTTTTAAAGACACAGGAAAATGTGAAGGATGTAAAAGAGCCACAATGATCTTGAAAAGCATGAGCTGGAGGACTCACACGTCAAGTCTTACTGTAAAGCCACAGCAATCATCGAAGCATGGTCTTGGTCTAACGAGAGACAAGCCGATGAAAACAGCACGTCCAGGGACCCGCCCACACTAGCACCGCCGCCCGAGTCTCACAAGAGGCGCGAAGGCGACGCCGGCAGCGGAGGCCCTTCTCAGCAAGCAGTGCTGCGGCGCCTGGGCGCTCACACAGGGAGAACGACCACCCTTACCCCTGACGCCATGAGCCGAAGAGAACTTCACATGGACCCCAAATGCTTTTCACATTTTTGATGCATTTACTTTGAAGAATAAAATAGTCTTCTGAGGTCAAAATTGATAAGGTAAGTTTCATGCTCTAGATTTTACTTTTAACATGCTATTTTTCCAAGTCAGTTTCAAAGTATCCGGTTTTAATGAGACAGTAAACTTCAAAAGTTTTAGTTCAGTACACACAGCAATTCTTTTCCCTTCTAGTCTTACTGAGGTATAATTAACATACAGCACTGTGTAAATTTAAGGTATACAGCATAATGATTTGACCTACATCATGAAACATTACCACAATAAGCTTAGTGGACATACACCATCTCACATAGATACAATATTAAAGAAAGAGAAAAATACATTTCTTCCCTTGTGATGAGAACTCTTAGGACTTAATCCCTTAACAACTTTCATATATAACATATAGGAGTGTTAACTGTATTTACCACGTTGTACATGACATCCCTCCGGCTGAGTGCCGAAGAATTGATGCTTTTGAACTGTGGTGTTGGAGAAGACTCTTGAGAGTCCCTTGGACTGCAAGGAGATCCAACCAGTCCTTTCTGAAGGAGATCAGCCCTGGGATTTCTTTGGAAGGAATGATGCTAAAGCTGAAACTCCAGTACTTTGGCCTCATGCGAAGAGTTGACTCATTGGAAAAGACTCTGAAGCTGGAAGGGATTGGGGGCAGGAGGAGAAAGGGACGACCAAGGATGAGATGGCTGGATGGCATCACGGACTTGATGGACCTGAGTCTGAGTGAACTCCAGGAGATGGTGATGGACAGGGAGGCCTGGCGTGCTGTGATTCATGGGGTCGCAAAGAGCTGGACACGACTGAGCGCCTGAACTGACCAACTGACATGACATCCCTGAGTATCTTTTACATGCGTGTCTGTACCCTTCAACTACCTTCATCCAATTTCTCTCTCCAGCCCCCATCTCGCCTCTGATAACAAAAAATCTCATCTCTTTTTCTATAGGTTTGCTTGTTGTTGAAGTATAATTGACCTACCACACTACGTTGACTCCTGGTACACAACACAGTGATTCAGTATTTCTATACATTTCAAAATGATCACCACGATACGCATGTTATCATGTCACTACGCAAAGATATTATGTAATTACTGATTATATTCCCGACACTGTGTATTTCATACCTATGAATCATTTATTTTGTAACTGAAAGTTTGTACCTCTTAATTTTAACCTAAAGCCAAAACTATGAAACTCCTAGAAATAAACACAGGAGAATATCTTTATACCTTGTGTATAAACAAGATGCAAAAGCATACGACAAATTCAGTATAAGGAGGGGCACCAGAATGTCTTAATGAACACTGGGTAGTATCAATACGAGCTGACAGTTTTTAAAATATGTAAGTGAAACCCACAAATGCCTGTGTGTGTGCGTATGTGTATCTACACGCCCACAAACACATCCCGGCTCTGCCACAAAACAGGAGCAGAAGTGATGACGCTAGCTGTGTGCGCCAAGCGCCCGGACCTGTCCCCACCAAGAGGAGCGAGGCTCCTGGAGGGAGAGCTGACCTGAGGGCCGAGGCACCCAGAATGGGCCAGAGCAGCTTGATGCACCAGAAAGCAAAAAGTGTTCAAAGAATTATGGACGTATATGAAATAATCTAAGTAGTGAATCATAGGCCACTAAATAATAATAACATGCTATGTCACTCAGTTGTGTCCGACTCTTTGTGACCTCATGGACTGTAGCCCATCAGGGTCCTCTGTCCACAAAGATTCTCCAGGTAAGAATACTGCAGTGGACCGCCATGCCCTCCTCCAGGGGATCTTCCCAACCCAAGGATCGAGCCCACGTCTCCTGTGTTGCAGGCAAACTCTTTACCATCTGAGCCACCAGGCAAAGGCCCTCCATCCACGGAATTTTCTAGGCGAGAGAACTAGAGTGGGTTGCCATTTCCTTCTCCAGGTAAATACAGAGGAAGGAAGGATTTCATTACTGGATGCTAAAATCATCACTGGACGCAAACACATGTGGGTGAATGTTCAAGAAGGAACAGGGTTCCCTGGTGGCTCAGTCAGCAGAGAATCTGTCTGCAATGCAGGAGACCCGGGTTCGAACCCTGGGTCAGAAAGACCCTCTGGAGAAGGGAATGGCTACCCACTCCAGTGTTCTTGCCTGGAGAACCCCATGGACAGAGGAGCCTGGCAGGCTACAGTCCACAGAGGAGCAGAGTCAGACGCCACCGAGGGGCTAACACTTTCACTTTCCAATACTTAGTAACTTCAAAGGAAAAATCTGTATCTTGGCAGTAAAGAAATCTGGAAAAAGTGACTTAACCAAGTGTCCAAAGTCGTCATCAATATTGGAACAAAGTAGCATTGGGGGCTCCAAACGTCTTGTGCTGAGAACAATAAAATCACTTTCCTGTAATTCTGTCTACAATGTATACCCTGAATCTAACCAGGAGGAAATTTCAGAGAAGCACAAATTGGCAAACATTCTGGAAGGAAAAAGAAAAAAGAAAAAAACTGGTCCATAGTCTTCAAAAAGGTCAAATGTCAAGAATGAAAAATTCAGGTTAAGGAACTACTCCAAATCAAAAGAGACTAAAGAAGCATGGTAATCAAATCCAGTGTCATTCTGGACTGGACACTGAGCCGGGGACGCAAGAGCAGTAAAGGGCGTCACAGGGACAACTGCTGGGAACACAATACGAAGCCTGAGTTAGACAGCAGCACCGCACGGGTTATCAGACTGTTACACGTCATGGAAGAGACTGGCCCAGGCCTTAAGAAGTCCACAACTTAGACTCAAATCAACCAAAAAAATGTATTTATCTACATGCATAGAGAGCGCGGGATAAAGCTAATGGGGCAAATTTCTAACAATTGGTAAGTCTTAGGAAAGGATATGTGGTAGTTCTTTATACTCATACTTTTTCTCTAAATCTGAAATCATATCAAAATTAAAAGTCACACATAAACCAAAAGCCACAACTGTGAAATCGGAAAAGCGTCTGGATAAACACGAAGGACAAACGATCACTTCCCTCAACGTACAAACAGACTGCATCAAGGAGCCAGAAGCGAGCAGGGACAGCCCGCAAAGACGAATGGGAAAAACAACGCAGCCGGTTCACAAGAGGCACTAACGCACTTTTAAAGGAAAAACAGCAACAAAAAGCCAGCCTCACTAATAACTTAAACAGGCAAAGGGAGACAGCACTGAGATGTCCCCACCTGTTCTGTCAGGTATTTTCTTCTTTAAAACACCCAACATTGGCAAGAATATCCTAAAACGGCCACTCAACATCCTGCTCGTGGGAATGTTGATTAGAGACTTTCAGCAATGCACTTCAGCAGTATAATCTAAGAATCTTAAAAATATCCATACCACTTCACCCAGTTCATGACAGTACCCCAAGGAAATCATCTGAACTGTGGATTCCAGTGTACGCCCGAAGTTATTCATCAAAGGATATTTCCAGTAGCAAAGTTCTTTAAAATAAGCTATATGTTAGGCAACAGGGAAGTGGTTAAATAAACTAAGACATAATCATAAAATGCAATATGCAGTCCATAAAAGGTACTAAATGGGAAACGTCATGCAATAAATGTTAAGAGAATAAAGCTTATAAAAACGGGCATTCAGGATGACTCCAATTAGGTAAAAAAACAATCAGCAGCACCCAGGAAAAAGTACTAATTATGAACACTGACTGTCTGAAAATTAAGAACACAAGGACTGCAAACACTTGTCCTAATCTCAAGTTTATCTGTCTCGCCCACCCCTTACCACCTGCCCCGACCCACGACAGAGCCACCATTCCTTCCAAGGTGGTATATTTGCAACTACCTGTTTCTGGCTCCCTCTCAGCACTCTAAGCATTTCTTGAGGGCATGGCACCATCCCCAGTTGCACTCATTAAACATTTGCTGCTTAATATTTACAAATTCTCCCATCTCATTTCATACACATTAAAAAAAAAAACTGGCTTTATCTAGCTACTGAAGTCACCTCATAAATGAAATCCAAATTGAATATGGAAGTTCACCAAGATGCAGCTTCTCTTTCCTTCTCTTTCCTTCTTTCAAATAAAAACATTAAGGAGAAAAGCACCTTCTTTCAACACTCTGGACTCGCAAGACAGGCTTCAGGAAACACAGAGACGCCACTTACCTGAGGAGTGCCGTGTGCCAGGCCCACCGCTGCCATTGTCATCTCGGGCTCACATCAGAGAACATTTGTTTTTAAGTCTAATCATGAGCTGCCACCAAAGCACACAGCCATCTGCACGCTGCAGCGCTCAGCCACTACCCAGGGCCACACCTGACTCCAGCCCCACCCCACTCCCCACGGGATCCACCTCCACTTGGCAACGCTCCGCCTAGTTAGATGAGCAGAGCAGCCAGGAGGAAGAGGCTGTAAGCAAGGCTGGCGACATGGAGGAACCAGCCGGGAGGGGGTGAGCTCAGCCGTGGAACAGGGCTGGCCGAGAGGCATCCGCCACTCACTGACCTTCAGCCGAGGCGACTTCTGCCACTCGGGGGACTTTTGGCAAAGTCCTAGAGATGTTTTTGGTTGCCCTAACTCTCGGGATGTTACTGGCATCCAGTGTGAAGAGGCCAAGAAAGCTCTAACCATTCTAAAATGCACCGACAGTCCCCACAACAAATTATCCATACCCAAATGCCAGCGGTGCTAAGGTTGAGAAAACTGCCATAAATTGATTTATCCACCAATACAGCAGAATCTACACCCAACTCAGCAGGAACAAGACACACAGTGGATAAAGGAGATTTGAGGCATTTTATGAAATGTAAATACACACACATGCACACAAAGCCTCCTCAGCCAGATTTTTAAGGCAGAGTGAGAGAGTCGTTCCCTTGGACCAAAATTCTACTGCAGGACGTGGGAACAAGAACATTACAATTTAATGAAAGTAATAAGAAAACCTCTTCCTCCTCAAGGGCTTGCTCTGCCACACGTCACATATTCCTTCAAAGGCCACCTCACAGCAGACACTGTAAGAAGATAATACTATCAAAATTGCCCAGACTGGTAAACATCTCCAGAGAAGTTGGCAGTGCACCCACAGAGCTGATGACAAATTTAGCTGCCTATCTCAAGGACCTAAGAACCCAAACCCACAGTTCCCAGCTTAGCTGCGAAGTGGCAAACATTCAAAGACCATCCGAAGAGAAGAGAACAGCAGTGCTCCTCTCCCCATACAAATCACCGAAACCACGCACTGCTCGAGAGAAGCGGCATCTTCAAGACCGAGAGCAAAAGCATTGAGTCTGCACTTCAACAACAAAGCCTGCAGATTGGAAGGAATTCTGCGAATGGAATGCCACTGTTATCGTCCAGTCAAGGTGGGTGACCTCTGTGGCGTACTGCAGTTATCCTTTCTCTTGATCACTTGAACAATTTTATCATGCCATGACTTCCACCCACGGGAGGCCAGAAAGTTAGAGAGCGAGCTCACCCAGCACCATCCCGACTGAGACGTCAGTAATTTCGACCTGACTCTGACACATCATTTGCCAGTCTGACCCTGACTTTCGTCCCTGCAGGGTCACGAAGCATCCAGCACTCAAGGCGGCCCATTTCAACGCTGGACAGGAGTATCAATAAATGGGAGAAGTGTGTCCATTGCCCTGAGACAAAAGCGGCCCTCCTTCCATCCACAGGCATTAGTTTTGCCCTCAATTAGCACTGCGAGACGGAGAAGGCAACGGGACCCCACTCCAGCGCTCTCACCTGGAAAATCCCATGGAGGGAGGTGCCTGGTGGGCTGCAGTCCATGGGGTTGCTAAGAGTCAGACACGACTGAGCATCTTCACTTTCACTCATTCAAGAAGGAAATGGCAACCCACTCCAGTGTTCTTGCCTGGAGAGTCCCAGGGACAGGGGAGCCTGGTGGGCTGCCGTCTATGGGGTCGCACAGAGTCGGACACGACTGAAGCGNNNNGCAGCAGCAGTACTGCAAAAACAAACTTAATTTCAATACATTAGTACTTAAAAGTTTCTGTAAAATTATCTCGTTCTCCTCACCCCTTTTCTTCTCCAGGCTGTAAAATGCACTCTCCTCATGAACTCAATTATGAGTCACTGAGACAAAAATAAAACCCAGAATGGAAGAGACAGAAGGAATACTAAAGATCAACTAGTCCAAACTCAATCCCACTTTTACAAACGAGCAAAATAAGACAGAGAAGGATGAAGCAAGGCTGCCCGCCAAAGTCAAGCAGCTGGGCAGGAGAGCCTGGAGTGGAGCTCAGGTTCCTAACTCTTAAGTCTAATCTCCGCGGAACTGTATCAAGTTGTATTAGATGCTGTTACTAGTAGAATGGACATTTTTTTCAGTTTTATGATAAAATAGAAAAATATTTTCAGTTTTCACATGTTCAAAACAAATCACATCATCACAATCACCTCATGAACTCGTGTAACTGTGATCACTCATACTTTGTGGATGGAAGAAACCCAGCTCCAAGGTCACCAGTAAGCACTGAAGCCGGCTCTAGAAGCCAAATTCTTAAACCACTATACAACCTGGGCAAGCACTAGAACGTTCCTGACACTATCGCAACCGAGTCGACACACTTAAGACTTCCTGTGATTCTTTGAAATGTCGACACTTTGATACAGTCTAATATAAAAGATGCCATTCCTAAAAAAAAATAGTCAAATTATTTTTCAACAAGACAAGATAAATTTAAAGATTTACAGTTTATAGCCTGCTGGCATAAAATAAAAGATCATTTTAACTTAAAAAATTAGGTTATAGTATTATAGTATCATCTTCTACATCAACCACCCTGAAGAAATTCACCAAGAAGCAAGCTAATCTTTTGGGAAGTAACACAGAACTCATTTATCACAGGGAACTTTCTGAGAAACCCTAGCAAGCAAAGCTTCACACTCTCAGTTACTTCCCAAAGGCTCTCCCACATAAGATGCGTGCCATGAATAATATATAAGCACTAAGCAAATAATATATTCAATCTGCCTAATTCACACACACGTAATAAAATATTAAGAAGTGATAAAGGTGTGGACTGACTGAATACTTAGGTTGAGTTCCTTTTCCACCAAGACCCTATTAAAATAATAAAAGGATTTTCTTAAAAAGAAGCAGCTTACACTTCTCAGAAGTTAGAGTAAATGTACTTTTCCAACAAGGACAAGTAAAGGCTCTGCATATTTTAAATAAAACAAATAGAAGACTTTCAAACGCAGAAAGAAGAAGGCAGACTAGCTAGGGGTCTCAGGAGTCAAGGAATGACGTCTTGTTAAGTCTCCTGAGGTTTCTTTTTGCTTCATATAATCCAAAGGCGGAGCCACAGAATTGGCAAATCCAGAAACATCAGGAAGCGAACACAAGCTCCAAGAGAGGCTTGCTGTTTCTCAGCAGAGGAGCGGAGCCAGCCGAGAAGGTAAGAAGCAACAATCACAGACTCCAGACAGACGTGTGCTCACGTTCTGCTGCGCTCAGTTGCTTCAGTCACATTCGACTCTCTGGGACGCTACGGACTGTAGCCCACCAGGCTCCTCTGTCCATGGAATTTTCCTGGCCAAAATACTGGTGTGAGTTGGCATGCCCCCTTCCAGGGGACCTTCCTGACCCAGGGATCAAATGTGTGTCTCCTGTGTCTCCTGCACGACGGGTAGATTCTTTATCACTGAGCCACACCACCACAGGGAGAAACCCGTGGTCACATCCCTACCCTTGCCAGCAAAGACCAAGGGTAGATAAGACATCTTCTCTCACCAAGACACAACCAGGCGCCCCGACATCCTCATCAGGGGGTGTCAAGAGGAGGCTGGGCGAGTAGCTGGGACTTTCTTCCTTACCACTGCTGTGTCTTGGTTTAAAAAAAAAAAGGTGGGGTGGGGAGCTCAGCAAAGATATCAAGAAGTGCCAAAAGGACATTTCAGAACTGAAAAATACAATTATCAGAATACAAAACCAAGAGATGGGTTCAGCAGAATATGGTGCAGACAGAGAAGAGCAGTGACCCAGAAGACATCCGAACTTGGTGAAAGATGCATTTACAGACTCAAGAGTCTGAGCAAACATCTGAGCAAACAGGATAAACTCAAAGAAATCCTCAGTAAGACATGCAAACAGTTAAGCTTCTGAACACTGAAGGATAAAAAGCCTTGAAAGCAGTGAGACAGAAGTAACACCTTACCCATAGGGGAAAAATTATTTGAACAGCAGCATATATTTCATCAGAATATAGAGAGGTCAGAAAGACACAACAGTTTTCAAGAACTGAAAGAAAAGAGCTGTCAACTCAGAGTCCAATATCCAATAAAAATATCCTTCAAAGAGGAAGAGGAAATCAAGACATTTGAGATAAAAGTAAACTGAGAGACAGCGTCGCCAGCAGACGTGCCCCCAAAGGATGAAATGGCTAAACGAAGTTCTCTGAACAGAAAGAAAAACCCTTAAGGGATTAGCACACAGAACTCAGTAAACACGAAAAGAATTATAGACCATGACCAAGTGAGGCTTATCCCAAGGATACAAGGTTCCTTTTCAATTTTTGAAAATTAATCAGGAGAAGGGATAAGTTGGGAGTTTGGGGCTTACATATACACACTACAATACATAAAATAAGTAACAAATAAGGACCTACTATATATCACACAGAGCTGTGCTCAACACTCTGCATGACCTATATGGAGAAATCTTTAAAAAGACTGGATACATGTTATATGCTACGTAACTGATTCACTTTGCTATACAGAGTGAATCAGTTATACAGAAAGTAACACAATAGAAAGCATATACAAGCAGAAAGTAAGACAACATTGTAAATTAACTGTACTTCAATAAAAAAAATTTTTAATTAATCAGTGTAATCTACAGTGTTAAGAGGCCAATGAGTAAAATCATAGCATAATACTAATGAACAAAGAAAAAGTGTATGACAGGATTCAACATCAATTCATAATTTTCAAAAAAAACTCAGAAAAATAGGAATAAAAAAGAGCATACTTAATTTGAAAAAGAGCATCTATTAAAAAAAAAAAAACAACTTACAACTAACATTACACTTAATGATGAGAAAATCACTGCTCTGACCCTAAGATTGGGGAAAAGGCAACTCTTATTTAATATAGCGCTAGAAGTTCTAGCCAATGCAATAGAGCAAGAAAAGAAATAAAAGGCACGCAGATTAGAAAGAAACAAATAAAATGCACCTATTTTCAGATTACACAGAACATCCCAAGGAAACTACCAAAGTAAATAAATAACCTCCCCACATAACAAAACTCAGCAAAGTTGCAGAATGCAAGATAAACATACAAAAATTAGGTGCACTTCTAAACACTAGCAATGAAAATGAGGATGTGGAAATTAAAACACATCATTCACAATCATGAAAAAACGGCATATTAGGTGTAAATGTAAGGAAGATCTATGCTGAAAACTATAAAATGCTTGTGAGAGAAATCAGAGGGCTAATAAAATAATAAATAATTGTGTTCATGGACAAGACTCAACAAAGTAATAATGTCTATTATTCCCTAATGAATACACTAACTCAAGAAGATTTCTGTTGAATTCTTTCAAAGACTTTTGTAGACACAGACACAAATATTTTGAAATGTATATGGAAAGACAAAAGCTAAACCACCTTTGAAAGATAACAGAACAGGAGAAATCAGTCTACTGAGTTCAAGACAAGGTCTGTATAGTCAAAGCTATGGTTTTTCCAGCAGCAATGTACAGATGTAAGAGCTAGAGCATTTGGACTCTGTGGGAGAGGGCAAGGGTGGGATGATTTGGGAGAACGGTATTGAAACATGTATAATATCATATATGAAACAAACTGCCAGTCCAGGTTTGACGCATGATACTGGATGCTTGGGGCTGGTGCACTGAGACGACCCAGGGGGATGGTACGGGGAG
>SJYF01000205.1:3726236-3740031 GCA_006410515.1 Procapra przewalskii | reverse complement strand
GTTCAGGATGGGAACATGTGTATACCTGTGGTGGATACATGTTGACGTATGGCAAAAGCAATACAATATTGTAAAGTAATTAACCTCCAATTAAAATAAATTTATATTTTAAAATATACAGATGTAAAATAAGCATATGAAAAGATGTTAAATATCATATGTCATTAAGGAATTTCAAATAAACATGAAATATCTCTTCATTTATTCAAAGAAAAAAAGGAAGGCTGAGTGCCAAAGAACTGATGCTTTCAAATTGTGGTGCTGGAGAAGACTCTTGAGAGTCCCTTGGACTTCAAAAGGAGATCAAACTCTTAAAGGAAATCAACCTTGAATATTCATTGGAAAGACTGATGCTGAAGCTGAAGCTCCAACACTCTACCTGATGTGAAGAGCCGACTCACAGGAAAGATTTCCCTCTCCCGCGATGCTGGGAAAGATTGAGGGCAGGAGAAAAAGTGGGTAAGAGAGGATGAGAGGACTGGGTAACATCACTGACTCAATGGACATGAGTTTGAGCAAATTCCAAGAGATGGGGAAAGACAGGGGACCCAGGAATGCTGCAGCCCACAGGGTCACAAAAAGTAGGACACAACTTAGCTACTGAACAACGACACAGAGCACCCCTAACCAAGACGGTGTGGCACCAGCAGAGACAGACACACAATCCAACAGGGCACAACAGGCAACACCCGAGCAGACCGCACAACTGTGCCCAGACGACGCTTGATTAAGCAAGTCAGTGAAGGAAGAGCAACTTTCAACAAACGCTGCCAGAGCAATGAGGAAAACCAGCGAGCCTCAAGTGAAGATTCAACCCCTGAACTGAGACAGTTCATTCACTTACACATGCAGCCTGAGACCACAAAGCTTCTAGGGAGAAAAAAGCGTTTTAAAAAATCTTTAGGATTCAGGGCTAGACAGTTATTAAACTTGACACCAAAGACATGATTCCCAACTGGAAAATTATACAAATTGAACTTCAAAGGGTGAAAAGGTAAGCCACAGAGTCAGAGAAAATATTTGCAAATCACTGACAAAGGACTGCTGCTGCTGCCGCCGAGTCGCTTCAGTCGTGTCCGACTCTGTGCAACCCCACAGACGGCAGCCCACGGGCTCCCCCGTCCCTGGGATTCTCCAGGCGAGAGCACTGGAGTGGGCTGCCGTTTCCTTCTCCAGTGCATGAAAGCGAAAAGTGAAACTGAAAGTGAAGTCGCTCAGTCATGTCCGACTCTTAATCCTTTATTGTCTATAAAGGACTCTCAAAACTTAACAACAAAAATCCAGTTAGTAAGTGGGCAAAAGACACAGAGAGACTTTCACTGAGCGCATATACAAGTGACAAATAAACATCAGACACAGTCAGCCTTCCTAGCCACTGTCGTCGCTCAGTCACTCGGTGGTGGCCAACTCTGCGATCAGGGAAAAGCAAGTGAGAGCCGCATGGAGCAGCATCACACCCCTGCCAGGCTTTCTAAAGTGAGACACGGTGCCAACACCAAAATGCGGGCAAGGACAAGGCGAACCTGGAGCATCCTTTCAGCACTGGCAGGAATGTAAAATGGCACATTCTCTCTGGAAAGCACTTGGGCAACTTCTTAAGACAAACCAGGTGACCATCACGCAGCCCAGCTACGGCACTCCGGGATTTTCATGCCAGAGAGATGAGCCGATATGATCACAGGAAAGCTTGCACACAAATGTTAGCAACAGCTTTAGTCAACCAGATGCTCTTCAGCAGGTGACTGATGCAACAAACTATGGCACATTCACAGCACAGAATACTACTTGGAAACAAAAAAGGAATAAGAAAGAACTATCTGGACATGAAACAACCACGCTCAATCTCCAGAGGGTTATGCTGAGTGATAGAAGCCTGCTTGAAAAGGTCACATAATGTATAAATCCCATTCACAGAATATCGTTGAAAAGACAAAACACAGGAGTGGGAGAAGAGATTGGAGGTTGCCGAGGTTAAAGCAGTGGGAGTGGGGGCGTTAAAGGATAAACTGCAGGATCCTCGTGTGACAGACGTGCTCTGCGTCTGAACTGCACAGGCGTCCGCATCCCAGTCAGGATATTGAACTAAAATCCTGCCAGCTGTTAACTTCGGGGAAAACTGGATCCCTTAAAGCAGGCTCTCTCTCCATCATTTCTTCCAATTGCATATCAACCTACATTTATCTCAAAATGAAAAATTAAAATGTTTAAAAAGGAAAGAAAAAGGACAAATCACAAGGCCACAAATGAGGGGAGAGAGCATTCAAGCAGATGAAAACTATATATTTCAACTGTTTTTTAAAGATAGAAAATATGGGAATAGTAATTAAATTAGCAAGATGGAGAAAGCCATAATAAAAAGTATATGAAATAATAGATCATAATGAGCTGATTTACCTATAAGATGCCAAAGTGCTTGTGCCTCAGGTTATGAGCAGCAGTGAAATATTGGCTAAAAATAAAGATAAAAAACAACTGGCACTTTGGCCACCTCCCCAAATGAAACCGCTACCAGAAGTGGGGTGCTATCATAACGGAAACCTGAAGAAGCTGTGTCTCCTTAGGCGCCATTCTGCAGGCAACGACAGACTTCATGAGAGAAAATGAAAAGACGATGGTCCACTTTTAGTGACTGAAAAGACAGCTACAGAATCTGTTGATGACTATAATTTAGAAAACAGATCACACACATGATGACTTTAAAACTGGGGAACAACTGGAAAATGAAACTTTATTTTCTATTGGCTATTATTTACTATTGGCTGTTGCTAGCAAAAACCAGAAATATGTCTGGCTACTGGTACTCTGAATCGACCAGAAATATCTTTACTGCTGACAGGGAGAAAGTTTTAGCGGTCTGTATAGAAGTTCAAACTAGCCACATTTTCTTTAGCCAAAGCCGAATCCAGATAATTAATGAGGCTGCTACACTAAATGAGAGATTTTCAATGAAGATGAAACAGCATTATATTGGAAGAAGACGCTATCCAAAGCCTTCATAGCTAGAAGGGAGTCAATGCCTGGTTTCAAAACTTCTAAGGACAGACTCACTCTCATCAGGGACTACAGCAGCTGGCTCCTTCAGGGGAAAGCCAGCACACAACCATGAGAATCCCACGGTCGCTAAGAACTGGCTGCGCCTCCCTGCCTGGGCTCTGTGAGTGGGAGAGCAAGGCCCGGGCGGCAGCACACCGCCCCACGCCACGCCACTACAGACTTCAGGCCCACGACTGAGGCCCAGTGTCCAGGAAGAGACCCCTTTCAAAATGACTGCTCACGGGCCACACGCTTGGCTACACAGGGGCACCGGGGGACACGCTGTGATGAGATTATCCCATTGCTCTTTTCATGCCATTAACACATCCATTCTGCAGCTCACAGATTAAGCAGTCATTCTGACTTTTATATCTCATTATTTAAGAGAAACATCTCAGAAGGCTACAGCAGCCATCGATACTGATTCCTTTGCTACATCTGGGCAAAACTGAAACCCTTCTACAAACGGTCTCATCTATCTAGACATCACTAAAAACATTCACGATTCATGGAAAGAACTAAGGGGCATTTGGAGGCTGATCAACTCTATCAGAATTAAGGAAAGTCTGGAAGCTGCATGGGCTTCCCAGGCGGCCCTTGTGGTGGGGAGCCGACCCGCCGATGCAGGAGACACAGAGACCGGGGCTCGGCCCACAAGTCAGGAGGGCCCCCTGGAGGAGGAGGTGGCACCCCACTCCAGTGCTCCTGCCTGGGAAGGCCCCTGGACAGAGGAGCCTGGAAGGCTACAGTCCGTGGCGTTGCACAGAGTCAGGCACGACTGAAGTGACTTAGCACACACGCATGACAAAACTTTAACGGAAGAGTTACTTTCACGGATGAGCAAAGAAAGTGGCATCTTGAGATGGCATCTGCTCCTGGAGATGAAGCTGATCTGCTGAAAGGACAACAGAGGACGCAGAATGTTACACACACTCAGCTAATGCAGCAGTGGCAAAGGCTTAAGAGGGTGGGCTTCAGTTCTGACGGAGGATCCACTGTGGATGAAACGTTATCAAACTGCGCTGCACGCTACAGAGAAATGGCTCATGGAAGGAAGAGGCGATCAAAGCAGCCAACTTCACTGCTGTCTTATTCTAAGAAACTGCCACAGCCCCTCGAGCATTCAAGATGCCTCCATCATTGTCCGCTACAGCCATCAGCATCAAGGCAAGCCCCTCCACCACAAAAAACACTGTGTCTCACTGGGGGCTCAGAGGACGGTGAGCACAGGTCAGCGTCAGGTCAGGCTACTTTTAAATCAAGCTGTACAAACTGCTTTTAGACACAGTATCATGAGTATGCTCTTGTATACTTAACAGATTACAGTATAGCATAAACATAACCTTTATGTGCTTTGGGAAACCAAAAAAAAAATGTGATTTGCTTTATCTCAACATTCCCTTTATTGCCTTGGTCTAGAACCAAACACACAGTATGTCCAAGGTGTGCCCATACTTTGAACTGAGAATGAAAGGGTTTGGGGACCAGAATGGACAACTGAAGAGACGTCAGTGCTGCTTACCCACTGCACCGTTCCGTGCTCCTGGGCAAATCACAAGACTGCACTTGCCCGTCTCACCTGCAGTTATGGCAGAGTGAATGCGACTGATTTCTGCCTAATATGATATGGGAAGAGCAACAGTAGCCACTCCCAGACCAGACCTGGCCTTCAAGATCGTTCATCGAGCTCCCCTAGCTCTCCCCCACTGCCATCCTCGAAGCCACGTGGCGCGGCTACAGGGGGAGGGGTCCCACCCGACGTGCCGGAGACGCTGTGTCACAGAAACGCTTGCTGCTGGTGTCGCTGTGGCCACAGCACAGGCCAGCACTTTCAAACATGCTGCTGCAAATAAGTCGTCCTGTTCTGATGCAGGTCCAGTGGCCCAAGGGCCTGCATCTTGAACAAGCATGCGGATGGTACCAATGTGGACAGTCTACGGAACACTCTGTGAGGAGCAAGAGCCTTCAGCTACCAGGATGAGTACACAAGGGGAGAACAGACGAGTCTCTGGAGAAAGTGAATGACCCAGAGCAAAGGCCTCCCACAGGGACTGGGCAGTGAGACCAGAGACTTCAGACTCACGCTCAAGCAAGACCATGAAAGGCTTCACAAGGAAAGCCGCGCGGAAGAGGACAGACTGACAGGGAAGGTGACACTGCAGATGATGGGATCCAGCATCTGTCAAAAGGGATAACTCGTCTACGAGAAGGTATATGAAAAAGCCACGTATGCACAAAGGCGAGGTAATGACTTTACTTTGCCAACAAAGGGCCATCTAGTCAAAGCTGTTTTTTCCTGTACTCATGCATGGTTGTGAGAGTTGAACCATAAAGAAAGCTGAGCGCTGAAGAATTGATGCTTTTGAACTGTGGTGCTGGAGAAGACTCCTGAGAGTCCCTTGGACTGCAAGGAGATCCAACCAGTCCATCCTAAAGAAGATCAGTCCTGAATATTCACTGGAAGGACTGATGCTGAAGCTGAAGCTCCAATACTTTGGCCACCTGATGAGAAGGACTGACTCATTGGAAAAGACCCTGATGCTGGGAAAGGTTGAAGGGAGGAGGAGAAGGGGACGACAGAGGATGAGATGGGGGGACGGCATCACCAACTCAACAGACATGAGTCTGAGCAAGCTCTGGAAGTTGGTAATGGACAGAGAAGCCAGGCAGGCTGCAGTCCATGGGGTCTCAAAGAGTCAGACACGACTGAGCAACTAAACTGAGGAAAAGAAATGCAGTCACAGACGACAGTTTGGCTCTACAGTTTAAAAAGAGCTGTCAGTGACGAAATACTAACTGGAGAAGGCAGCGGCCCCCACTCCAGCACCCCTGCCTGGAGAATCCCACGGACGGAGGAGCCTGGTGGGCTGCAGTCCATGGGGTCGCTAAGAAGAGTCAGACACGACTGAGCGACTTCCCTTTCAGTTTTCACTTTCATGCACTGGAGAAGGAAATGGCAACCNNCAGTGTTCTTGCCTGGAGAATCCTAGGGACAGGGGAGCCTGGTGGGCTGCCGTCTATGGGGTCACACAGAGTCGGACACGACTGAAGCGACTTAGCAGCAGCAGCAGCAGCAGCAAATACTAATTACTGATTTCAATAAACATAGGACTGTAACCATAATTGAAATGGAGCAAAGGTAAGTGAGCAGAGTTTAAGATGCCCACATTCTCACAGCAGGACAGCAATGCATAACATTTAAAGCTGATAAATCATTAACAGTTGAGGTCAGCATTAAGTTATGGAATATGGAGGTAACCATAACAAACAAGAAAACAAAAGGCGCCTCTGTTTTTCATTACAAGCATTTGTGCTTACTATTTTTAAACAATATCCAAGCACTACTGTGATAAAAATTTAAACATTAATTTTAAAATACAGAGAAATAAAGAGATTGGCAATAGATAGTATGGGCAAAAAAAATGGGGGAAAGATCAACATCATCAGGAGAAATGCGGACGAAACAGAAGCTGAGCCAACTACCACTGCTCAGTTTAAAGCCCCTTAAGCAGACAGCCCCACTTGCAGCGTTCTATACCGCAAGAACACGCCCACAAGTCTTCAAAGACATCCACACAGGATGGTCAGTGCAATACTGTTAGAAAAGAGAAGAGTCAGAGCATACTAAATATTCACTAATTATAGGGGACGAGTTTAATTAATTATGAATAAATGTACCCAACCTGGGGGCTTCCGAGATGGCGCTAGTGTGAAAAAAAACCCACCTGCCGATGTGGGAGACATGAGAGAAGAGGGCTCCATCCCTGGGTCCGGAAGACCCCCTGGAGGAGGGCATGGCACCCGCTCCAGTATTCTTGCCTGGAGAATCCCAGGCACAGAGGAGCCTGGAGGGCTACAGTCCACGGGTCACACAGTGTCGGACACGACTGAAGCCACTCAGCACGCACTCACCCACCCAACTTGATTTCAGCCTTCTAAGACAGAAAGCAGACAATCTCGGCACGCCGAAGTCACTTCTGACCCACAGAACTATGAGAGGAAGACATGTCTTGGGTTAAGCCTCTAAAGTTTGTGGTAATTCATTAGAGTTCAATAAAAAACAAATACTTCTAGAAAAGCTGAAGAAATGCATTACCCTACAACCCAGCCCCTATGGTTAGAAGTAATTATATATTCAGAGAAAGTCTTGTCCATGTGCACCAGAAGACACACACAAAACGTTCACATCATCACCGCTCATGACGACAACAACAAAGACCAACAACCGAGCACAAGCATAAAGGCAAAATGGTGGGGTGTTCATAAGAGAAAATGCAGTGCAACAGTGGAACGGCACGACCCACAACCACACAGGGGAACGCCGAGGAGTGTCGAGGCATGCTGTGCGAGAGAAGTGAGCAAGTGACAGAAGCGCACACTCAGTACAATTCTAGTGAGCAGCTCAACAGGGCACGGAGAGAAACAGCAAAGCTTAGAGATGCGGTAAAACTATCTTAAAAAAGGAAAATATAGACACAAATCTTAAGAGAAGCAGTCATGTCTGTGGGGAGCTAAGAGTTCGGGGTGAAGGGGAGACCACAGATACTGAAGGTGACGTAAGGTTTTGGTCTTAGCTGGTACTGACTACTGAGTAATGGTGTTTACATTCTAAAACACAGCTGAGAATTATTACGTTTATTCAGTATTTGGAGGACAAAATCATCCAGGAATAAAATATCTACAAGACAAGAAAAACCCTTCCGTTTCTTTTGTCAAGATAAGTTCATTGAAAAAATAATTCAAATAATATATAAAAGTCCAATCATTTTTTTAATCACCTAAAATTCCACCATCAAGACGCAATTCGTAACAACCTGAACATGCTTTGGGACATTTCATGTACATGTTTACACATTAGAGTATTTTAAATAAAATCATTATATACACACAAATATATCTGCTTATTCTATAAATGCTGTTTAGACCCCTGCTTTTTAAAAATCAACTGTATAAATTTACATTTTACATGAAATGAACCCATATTAAGTGTTGGAAAAGCTTTGACTAAAGTGTACGTAGTGTGACAATGACCCAATCCAAATTCAGACAAAATCTTTTCATCACTACAAAAAGCTCTTTCCTGCGCCTCTGCGGTCGATTCCCTCACCTCCGGATGCAAGCAGTCGTTAATCTGCTTTATTCTAGATTAGTTTTGCTGGCTTAGGATCAACGCGAACGGAATCATACCGTATGCATTCTTCGGTGTGGGGCTTTTGTTCAGCATAAAATTTATGCTATCAATAGTTCCCTTTATACTGCTGAGTAGTACTTTCTTTATATATTCATTAACAGACATTTGGCATACTTCCAGTTTTGATCTCTAAACATTGAGGTGTAGGTCATGTGTGATATTAAGTTTTTACTTTATAATCAGGGATAGCATTGCTGGACCACAGAGTACGTGTAGCTTGAACAGGACGCTGCCACGCTGCCATTCAAAGCTTCTGCATCGTTACACACTCCTACTGGCAATTCACGCACGCTTTAGCTGCCCGGCATCCTGACCAACACTTGCTACTGTCAGTCTTACAGATTTTAACCACTCCTGTAGGCAAACAGCTGTTCATTTTTATTTGCATTTCCATGAATGACTAGATACGTTGAGAATTTTTAAAGTGCCTATCAAAAAATTTAAATGTCTTCTTCCGTGAAGGGTCTGTGCAAATCTTGTACCAGTGTTGTGATGTGGGCATTGTCTGCCTTCTTACTGCTGATTATTGTTGTTGATTAGCCACTAAGTCACGTCCAGCTCTTCTGCAACCCCATGGACTGTAATCTGCCAGGATCCTCTGTCCACAGGATTTTCCAGGCAACAGTACTGGAGTGGGTTGCCACTTGCTTCTCCAGGGGAATCTTTCCAAACGAGGGATCAAATCCATGTCTCCTGCATCGGCAGGTGGATTCTTTACACTAACCCACCAGGGAAGCCCACTGGTGATTATGGAGGTCCTTTCCATACCCTGGATGAAGGTTCTTTGTCAGATACATGAATCGCAAATATTTGTTCCCCACTGGAGCTTATGTTTCCCTTTTCTTGAAACAGTACTTGTGTACATGCTCACTTGCTTGACAGTGTCTGACTCTTCTTGACTCCATGGATTGTAGCCCGCAAGGCTCCTCTGTCCATGGGGTTCTCCAGGCAAGAATACTGGAGTGGGCTGCCATTTCCTCCTCCAGGGGATCTTCCCGACCCAGGGATTAAACCCTCGCCTCCTGCATCTCCTGCATTGGCAGGCCGATGCTTTATCACTGTGCCACCCGGGAAACCCTCAAACAGTACAGAAAGGTTAAATCTTAAAGTACAGAAGCTTTTAATTTTTATTAAGCCTAATTTAACATTTAAAAAAATTTATAGTTAGTGCTTTATTTTGTATCATGTATATGACTGAATGTTTACCCCTCAGACTGGAAACAAAACATGGATGTCTGCTTACCACTTCTATCATCATATTGGACTTGAGGTTCTAGCCAGGTTTAGCCACTAAGGCAAAAAAGAAAAAAAGAGAAAGGCAGGAGGTAAGGCAAGAAGTACTGAGCAGAAATGAATTAGTAAAACTGTCTTTATATACATAGAAAATCCTGAAAAACGGACCTAAAGGCTACCAGAAATAAGTGATTTTAGAAATACTGTGAGATACAAAGGGAATATACAAAACCATTGCATTTTTACATATTAGCAATGAAAAAGTGGACAATTACTTTTTAAATCCATTTATAATGACAGAAAAACCCATAAAATATTAAAGATATAAATTTTACAAAACATGTATAGGACCTGCACACACTAAAAAACTAAAGACAACATGTTGCAAAATATTAAGGAATCTAATAAATGACAGATTGGAAAATTCACTACTAAGATAGCAATTTTCTACAGATTGATCCAGAAACTCAAGGCAATTGCAATTGAGATTCCAAGAAGTTTTTGAAACTAACAAGCCGATTTTAAATTATTTATGAAAATACATAAAACCTAAAATAGCTGAAACAGTTTTGAAAATAATGGACAAAGTTGGAGGATTTATACTGACCAATTTCAAACCATACATAAAGCCACAGTGAGGCAGACAGTATGGTACTGATATAAAGAAAGGAAGAGAGAAAGTGAAGTCGCTCAGTCGTGTCCAACTCTTTGCGACCCCATGGACTGCAGCCCACCAGGCTCCTCCGTCCATGGGATTCTCCAGGCAAGAACACTGGAGTGGGGTGCCATTTCCTTCTCCAGGGTATCTTCCCTACCCAGGGATCGAACCCAGGTCTCCCACATTGCAGGCAGACACTTTAACCTCTGAGCCACCAGGACATAACAAATCAAGAGGAGACAGTCCAGAAACGAACCACACACATGTATCACCAGCTAATTTCCAACAGAAATCAAATTCAGTGGGCAAAGGATGGAGAAATTCAATGGGGAAAGGATAATCTTTTCAACAAATAATACAAAAACAACTGTGTATCCATAAAGGAAAATAATGAACCCAAATCCATACCTCACACCACACACCTCCATCAGCCCCCCAAAATAGATCACAAATTTAAATACATGAATATATGACCTAAAACCATAAAACTTTCAAAAAGAAAACATACGAGAAAACTTTTATGGTCTACATTTTTCATACAACAATATCTCAGGTAGCTTTTAATATTAATAAATACAAATCTTTTGCATTTCTTAAAAAGTAAGAAAAACATAAGAGAAAATCCTTAAAATTTTTTGAAACATGTCTTCTTTTAAAAGAAAATTTCAAAACTCATATGAGTTCCTCATTCATATGGTTTCATGAGTGACGTATTTCATGAACATTTTCCCAAAGAGCTACCCTGGCGTCTGAAGGTCTTTGTGATGCAGAGATGCCCACTGAAGCAGTGCCATGCTAAAGCTTTACGCAGATGACAAGCCTCACAGTGAATCAGAAGCTACATGTAAACAAAGTCACCAACTGTTTTCAGTCCCACAAAGTGTATGCTTTGTAGAACTGAGAAGACGGATTCCCCTGCCCTTTCCAGCATCTTCCCACCTTTCTGTAAGCCTGTCTTCCTGAACCCACCTTAACCTCCATGACTCGGATTAAATACCACCTCCTCCGGGAAGTTCTGCCATTCAATCTAACCTGTTGGGTACTGATCCTCCTCTCAATTTCCACAACATTTGTATCGCTTCAAGGTCCTCATCACATTATCCCTGGATTGCACATGATTAAACTCCTCTATCAGATTAAGCTCTGAAGAACTAGAACACTAACCACATCAGCCTGGCTCAAAGGCGGCGCTCATGCTTCTGCCGTTATTGGCTGTTAAATGAAAACATGAATTAGAAACTTCAGGAATTTCAGAGCGAGTTGAGCAGAGAAACCAGATCAGGCCTAGTCGGTTTTTTTTTTTTTTTAATCCTCAAAATGAAGAGTTAAAAATTATACTCCTGGAAAAAGAATTTCAACGTTGAAAATGTTCAAAATAAAACAAACACAAAACTGACAAACAGTTACAACTGAATGTCTGCAGTGCCTATACCGGTCACTTCCACACTCACAGGCAGCCAAAGCTAAAGGCCTATGGACTTCCTGAAAGATCATTTACTGCTGGAGCAGGCCACGGCTTTGGAAAAATGTCTTCAGTCAGTCAGATAACTGGAGGATAAGTGGGACTGTAAAGTACTTTTTCTAGGGGGAAAAACAGTATATACCATTTCATGACCCAATTTTGTTGTTTTCAGAAATTCTGGCTACTTTTTCTTTTCTTTCAGTTATTTAAATTGTGTACCACCAAGAACCTAACCCTAAATGGTATGTAATTACAGCAGAAAGGGAATTGTTACGTGGCAGGTGGGAGTGGAAAGCGATTAGAAACGGTGCAATCCTTCAAGAAACAGACATTGCCACTGATGAGAAACAAGGGCAGTCAGCCCTCTCTATGCACCTATAAAATCTCCCGGGAACTAATTTAAAGACAAAAAGGTTGGAGCTAACGTTGCCAGATTTAGCAAATAAAAATACAGTAGACCCAAGTTAAGTTTTACATAAACAATGAATTTTTAGTAAAGCAAGCCCTATGCAATAGTAATACTAAAAACTTACCCATTGTTTACTGAAATTCAAATTTAACTGGGTGTCCTGTATTTTATCTGGCAACCCTAAGGGAAGCCAAAATCAGTCCAACTTCCTCACTTAGCAGCAGAAACTATGACCCCAAGAAGGGAAGTGACTTGCCTAAACTTAAGCCAAAGATCAAGGAAGTGAGTCTGCTTGAAGAGAGAAAGCACACACCTACGAGGGCCACCCTGGGCTCCACTTGCGGTGCACTAGGCCCCCGGTTCTCATTCAACTCCTGAAGCAGCAGGGAGACTCAGCTATGGCTTTCCACTTTTAATAACAAATTGTTAATTTTAATACACTTGCCAACTTCAGTCTTCAAAACCAAACCAGGGGGCTTCCCTGGCGGCTCAGCGGTAAAGGGTCTGCCGGCCAACGCAGGAGACACGGGTTTGATCCCTGGTCCGGGAAGATGCCACACACCACACACAGCAACTAAGCCAGGGTGCCGCAACTACCGCGCCTCTGCTCAAGAGCTCGGGGCTGCAACTGCCGAAGCCCTACTGAGGCCCATGCGCCCTAGAACCCGGGCTCCACACGAGAAGGCGCTGCAGGGAGAAGCTCCCAGGCTGCAACTAGAGAACAGCGCCCACACGGCAACAAGAGCAGGTCCACCCGCAGCAGGGAAGACCCGCACGGTCAAAAGTAAATAAACAAAAATTAAACAAAGGATGGACAAACGACAACACAATAGCAACAGAATAGGAAACTATGCCTCTGAGCTTAAAACCCTCCTGGCGATCCTTCTGCCTACACAAACGCCACCTCAACTCACTACATCAAACAGGACCTTCCTTTCTCCCAAACGCAATCCTCTCGCAGCCCAAAATTCTCCTGCCCCAGCGTTCCGAATTTGGGAAGTGTTCACATTAGTCCATGGCTCTAACGATTTTCCTTCCTATGCTCTCCCAACCTTCCTATTTTTCAGAGGAAATGTCCCAGTGCTTTCAGCTGGTCTCAAACACAAGTCTCGCCAAGTCCTCCATCCCCACCCTGTGCCCAAGCAGCTGAACCAGCGGGAAGACATCAGGTCTCACCACCACAGCACGCTTTCTTTCCCGGGACGGGGACGCAACAAAGGATGGAAAGAGAAAGGTCTTTCTAGGGAACTGGGGGCCTTCTTCCACTATATATGCGGAACACACTACATGGCATAGAGTTGGACAAAAGTCACAGGAAAAAACAGAAAACTTCATATACTCATGACGGTCGTCTTCCGGATCCCTTCAAATGAACAAGCACAAAAAAACAGTCGCCCGGTAACAGCACTTCTCAACCTGGGATCTCCAGGGGCCTCCTGGGGTAGTGGGAACCGGGGAAGGGGGAGGCAGACAGCAGGCAGATAAAGATGTTGCTTTTGACACATCAGGGTCCCAAAGAAGACTTGAAGAAAGAAGGTTCCGTCGCATTCCTGAAAGCGTGGGCGCGCGGGAGCAACATACACCACTATGACTTTCTCCAAGTTCTCTATTAAAAGCTTCACCCTAGCGAACAACAATCCAAGCCGGGTGGGAGGAAAAACCAACCAGAAACTCAGAAATTAAAGGACCGTCTATCTACCCAGCCTTTCTCCCCGCAGCTGCCAATGTGCGCAGGTCTCTCTCGAGGCCGCGCAGGCGAGGAACGGAAGGTCCTCTCGAACCATCTGGTCCAGGCTCGCGCTTCCAGAG
>SJYF01000205.1:3682212-3692558 GCA_006410515.1 Procapra przewalskii | reverse complement strand
CTCATGCCAAGAGTTGACTCATTGGAAAAGACTCTGATGCTGGGAGGGATTGGGGGCAGGAGGAGAAGGGGACGACCGAGGATGAGATGGCTGGATGGCATCACAGACTCGATAGACGTGAGTCTGAGTGAGCTCCGGGAGTTGGTGATGGACAGGGAGGCCTGGCGTGCTGCGATTCACGGGGTCGCAAAGAGTCTGACACGACTGAGCAACTGAAGTGAACTGAACTGATGCCTTGCTTCTATTCAACAAAATCTGGCAAAAGTAGAGGGATTTTTCAGATATAACTCAGGCTCCAAATCAGCTGATTTTGAGTTAATCAAAAGAGAACTGAAGGCAGCCTTTACCCAAAAGCCAGCAAAAAAACCAGGGCCCTCAGTCATATGACTGTCAGGAAACAGGCCCACGAAGTGAACGAGCCTGAAAGCAGGGTGTCTTCCCACCGAAATTTCCAGGGGGGCACGCCTTTGCCAACACCGGGACTGCAGCTCTGCGGGAACCTGAGAAGAGCGCCTGGCTGAACTGTGCCTCGACTCCCAAGCCATGGAAACTGACTGCAGACTGCAAGTTAATTTTTCAACGAATGGTACTGCCACAGGTGTTAATGCTGTGGAATTAAATTTTAATTACCTGCAACCTTTCCTTTGTTGCTTGGACGTCCTACTCCTCTCTTAAGGCCACTTTTTCTCAGAGGTTATTCCTAACTCCCCACCTTTCAGATAAAACGAAGGCCCTCTCATCTGCTTTTCCAGAGATTGTAATGTCTTTTTACAACAACTGACAAAATTATATTATAGATGCAATTTATAGCAGATTTCATGTTCCATAAAGGAAAGAATACAATTTTTATAACTTAGTGTGTAGTATAAAAATAAACTATAAAAAGTTCAGTTAAATGTTTAGTGAATGTTTTAAAGTGAAATAAGGTTAAAAAGAATCATAGTAAGGCAGAGTGCACAGAAACTTAAAACTTACCCAGTTTGCTAACTTTTCTACTGCCTAGCCCAAGTACCTTTGTTTCCTTCTGACTTTAAAACAACCCTCCTTCCTTTTTTTAAGGATTATACATTATATACTTTGTTATTTTATTTATTTATTATTTTTTGAGGCTGTGCCCCACAGCTTGTGGGATCTTAGTTCCCAAACCAGGGATTGAATCTGGGCCCTTGTCAGTGAGAATCCTGAGTCCTAAAAGCTGGACCCACCAAGGAATTCCCCCTCCTCCTTTTACAGAGCAGGAAAATAGGACTAGAGAAGTAAAGATGTATCCACCTTTAAGAAACAGCTAAATTTGGGGGAGAAAAAAGAGTAACTTTAGGCTTAATCCTTTATATTATGCCGTGGCTATATTGATATAACACCACACTATTATAACAAAACTCAATAATCTAGTAGGCATCTTAGAGTTTTAATGACAAATATTTTTACAAAAAAATCCTACTCCACAAAGAAATTTCAGTTTTAGAAATTACTCCTATCAATCATAGGAAGGACAATTTCAGAACTGTATAACTGAGATGGGATGGGGAGAGGGGGAGGACGCATAAAATTTAGTTAATCTTGTGACTACAGTAAGATTATTCTGACAACACAAGGCAGACACACGGCTTTACAGGCGCATCACGTGACGTTTTCCTTTTCTAAGTGAGACACGTAAATGAAAACCTATTTACCTTAAAGATTCAGATAGTGGTGTTAGAGTGCCGTCTCCCCTGTCTACTACACGGAAGAAACTCAACTGACCTCCTTCTCGGTATACCAAAAGTGTGACTTGCTTGTTGCAGGAGGTCTTCTCCCAGACCTCATCCTGGCTGGACTCCAGGTACTCAGCCATCTCCTTCAGTGGCTCTTCCATAGGAACTGCAAATGGAAACACTGACAGATAAGTTTTCAATTTATATCAAGTTCAATGCATTTTTGTACACCATCAGGATATAACCTGTCAAATTTGAACAGCAGTCCTGGACATTCAATACATATATATCGTATTCTTCAAATACGCTTTTGGTTTTTAAAGTTTATACAACATTTTCTATGCTGTATTAATATGAAAGAAAAGAAATATGTTGTTATGTACAAAGACAGGGTTTAACCAAATACAGGAGGTTTTCCTGTGCCACTGGAGTGAATATTCATTGATTCTACGATGTAATTATCTATAATGGTTTTCACTTCATATCTTCCACTCCCTATATGTTCCAATATTGGTCTCAACAATCAATAATAAAAAATTAATGTAAATTCCACTTACTTTAGATTTAAAAACACACACACACAACTGGGAGACGTATTTTAGAAATTAGAAATGAATCCCTTTTTTCTTTCTGGTTTTACATAAAGGCTGATTCTTCTCAGAGTTCTTTCTTGACGTGAAGACAGGTAATTAAAAAAAAGGAGAAGTGAAGTCCCTCAGTCGTGTCCAACTCTTTGTGACCCCATGGACTGAAGCCTACCAGGCTCCTCTGTCCATGGGGTTTTCTAGGCAAGAGTACTGGAGTGGGGTGCCATTTCAGTACATGGTAACTCAAGACCACAGTGGGGCCACTTATTACCCAAAAACTGCTACGTCTGTAATGGTTAATATGCTGCTACTTGGGGCACCCGCCCAGGACCCCGCTTGTTCTGGTGGGCGTCCGCGTGTCTAGTCCGCGCACACGGCTCTAGCGGTCTAGAGCAGTCGTCAGGCTTGAACGCACTTGCTAGCATCGTCTCAAGCCGCTGTCACCCGCGGCAGCCACAGAGCCTGCTCTTGCGGTGGGAACAGCCGCAGGAGGAGGCTGGCTCACAGGCTGAATGTTCTAAAAGCCCCCGAACCCCAGATCACGGGTCTAAGTAATGGCTACAGCCAAAACAAGGGGGGGTGCATTCCCAAAGACAGTTTCATGTCAAGCTGCACAAACACTGTTCTTTCTTAAAAGAGGCAACAATTTCTCAAACTCTGTAACTTTCATTCAAGTAGCTTATTTATTAACAGAATCACAGTGCTGAACTACCCTTCAGAAAGTCACAGCAATAATGACTATTTAGTCTGAAGCTAAGTAGCCACTAACGATGTCCCCATATCCTAAATCCAACACCGCCACGACTAATACAACACAGAGACTTCAGAAGCGCAGGAAGGCCCACCTTGTTTTTGATAAGGCTTTCATAGATACAAGATGAATTTATGCTACACTTTCCACACTGCAATAACAAGGAACAAAAACTATGCAGCTGCCACTGCTAAACCCACAGCAAAGTCTTGTTTAAACCCAGTGTGCCTTAGTGCAGGAGCCACGGGCACTGACCGTGTGCATGCACTTGACCGCCAAACACACACATCCCTTTCATAACAGAAAAGTCACTCAGACGTCTCCAAGTATAAAATATTATGCATACAGCTTAGGATAAAATTTAGTTTTAAAAGGAAAGTATTTCCCTTTTTCGGCTGTGCCATGCAGCTTGCGGGGTCTTAGTTCCCACCAGGGATCCAACTCAGGCCCCTGCAGTGGAAGCACAGAGTTCAAACCACTGGACCGCCAAGGAAGTGCTTTCATAGGTTGCTTTGATAATGTTTAATTCAAAAACAATTTTAAAAGCCAAGTATTACAAGCATTCACATGATAAAGATATTTTCTAAACCACGAATTTCAAGTAAGACTCAGTAGCTAAAAATAAGGTTTCTGATGTACAGTCTGGAGAAGTTCTAGATTTGGGGAGTTTTTCCTTTTCACAAAGTTTTCAGTGATGTGAAGTAGACAGCTGGAGAAGGAGACGGGAACCCACTGCAGCATTTTTGCCTGGAGAACCTTATGGAGAAAGGAGACGAGCAGGCGACAGAGAGAGTCCATGGAGCTGCAGAGTCGGATGCATCTCAGCAACCAAACCAGCAGAGGCAGACAACAGCAAGCTCCTGAATTTTAAAGGCTGGTTCAATAAAGGCAAACTTAGTAAAAACTTAATCTAAAATAGCAAATAGCAAGTTCTAGGGCCTGATTTTTTCAGTTACAAACAAAGCACAGGAAATTGTAGGCAAAAAGTATGACAACACTTCAACTACCAAAGGGCAGGGATACTTTCACACCTTTAAATTTAAGAAATACATAGATTTAAATTCAGAGCCTGGGGTGCTCATGCTCTTTCTCATATAATTGTAGTCCTAGTAAGAAAAGCAGGTAATAAATAATAATAATAAAACATCTGTGTTTAAAGACAATACTATACACAAATAACAAACTTCAAAAATATAATACAATGAACTTCACATGTCATTAAATTCACGTCTTCTCATAACGGCTCAGTAAATGCATTAGGGTGTTCGTACTACTCTCAGAATCGGTAATACAGACGTCATATGTCACATGGGAAAATTTAAGTCCAATTAATTGGAAGTCCCTGATATTACAAGTCTAGTTAATCAGCTCTCACATTATTATCTTTGTTTTTTCCTAACTTATCCATAAGAGTTCAACAGTCACAGTAACCTATCTCAAAAAATCCTCTTGAAATAGCTAAGAAAAAGACAGCGATAACCCTATTTTCTGATAAAAATTAGGAAGCACGGAGATGGAGTCTGACTTGTGAAAGAAGTATTAAGCCATCAGTGGAATCAATACTTAACATTCAATTTTCTGGTTAGTAAAGGATCAAACACAAAGACCTTCCCCAAAATGCGGCCTACAGAGCAGGCCTGCTCTAGGAAGCAATGGGCGCCTCTGCTCCGCGGGGACCAGGCGAGAAGCCCGCGTCAGGGACGCGGTGGGCACTCCCTCCACAGGCACTCCCTCCGGGCTTGGCCCCTGCACTCGCTGCCATCCCCAGGGCTCTCCTCCTGCCCCGTGGCCCTCCTCGCAGCACCCATCATGCTGCTACATGACAGCCGCTTAGAGGGATGCCGAGTCTGCTCACATCTGCTGCGGCACGTGATGAGGCAGGGGCATTCTCTCCAAGAAACACTGCACTGGACATCTAGGAGATGCTGAAAACACGCTCCGGAATGAACGGACGGACGGACGGACTCTCAGAGACTCCCACATCCCGAAAAAGGCTGTAACAGCAACATGATGCTAGCTACAAACCCAGATGCATCACAAACCAGGCCAAGAGCCAGCTTTGGAATTTCCCGTAACAGTAATTACCCTGGGAGCTGAAAACTCGGTGGACTGAAAAAAGCAAGAAGACCAGTGAACTGCACCTCAACACAGGGAGAACAATGTAATATTTACACTATGCCGTTCCACTGTCCTTTCCTATACTGGTGAGGTTTACATTTAAATCCTTCTGGACTGAATGAGGAATCATGAGACTTTCTGGAATATGAGTTCCTGTCTCTGTGCATTTAGGCTTTATAAAACAATGCTGAAGGACCTATTATATGGCACAAGGAAGTATACTTAATATTTTATAATAACCTATAAAGGAAAAGAATCCAAAAAGAGACATACATATACAAATAAAGACACATATAAATATGCATGACTGAATCACTTTGCTAGATACTTGAAATTAACACACCACTGTAAATCAACTATAGTGAAAGAAGTGAAGCCGCTCAGGCGTGTCCGACTCTTTGCGACCCCATGGACTGTAGCTTACCAGGCTCCTCTGTCCATGGGATTTTCCAGGCAATAGTACTGGAGTGGATTGCCATTTCCTTCTCCAGGGGATCTTCCCCACCCAGGGATCGAACCTGGGTCTCCCACATTGTAGACAGACGCTTTACCGTCTGAGCCATACTTCAATAAAAATAAATACATTTTTAAAAAATAAAAAAAAAAATGCTGAGAGAAACAAGTGTGGTTCTTCTAAGACGTAATAGCTGGGGGAAAAAAACCTGAATAAAACCTGAGGCTATAACATCATCTGGTTTGAAGATTACTACTGTCAAATTGCTTTAATATATGTAATTTTAACATATGCCTACCTCTACTAGTATTTATAGGTCCACCGCGCATAGCCAAAACCAGCTTCAAGGTACAACCTTCTGAAATGCTGTGGATAATTAACACACACAAAAAAAAACACAAACATCAAAACACATTCAGTGTTAAATATACACACTTACTGTTGGCTTATGTGCCTATGCTAAAAGATTTTTTAAAAGATACAGCAATGTGCATAAATATAAAATGTTAACTTATTTACTTGCATAAATAATGAGAACATGAAGTTCTCATAAGACTTAAACATGTATGAAGAGTATGAAAAGGACCTCTGTGGTTTAGCCTCATCATTTCACAAGTTAGGCCCTAAGAAGAAAAGAAGCTGTTAAGACCCAAAGTGTCAGAAATAATAGAGCTAACTAAGAAAACAGAAAAATTGCAAATCTACAAATCTCCCAATGCCCAGTGCGCTCCCAGCTATTCCACATGGCCTCTGACCTTTCTGTTTTAGGAAAGAATGAAGAATTATGTGAGAGAAGGGAGAAAGACAGAAGGTCAGACAGCATACCTGCAGTCACCGAGGAACACAGTGTCACATCAGGAGAGCTTCAGAGAAATGAGAGGCACGCGGAGCAACACCCTCTCACCCAGCACGCTCGCGAAAATGAAAGAAAAGGAACGCAGCCAGGTGGCAATAAGTCAATGTTCAAAGAAAGGCGCAAAGAAGGTAAGCTAAGAAGGAAGTCTAAAACACAGGGGTAAACAGCTTGGTATACATAATGAAAAGGTGAAACAAAGATTCAGAGGACAAGGATCAGGTGGCGTGGGGATGGAGTCAACACGCCGTAAAGTACGGAATTTACACTGAAATCCAGGGCTAAGAATTATTCAGAGGAAGAGGAGACATGATTCAAGGGTTCAGAAGAAAAAAAAATGGTAAATGGAGTCATAATTCTGAGCATCTATAAAACATCTGATATGCAATTACACTCACTTGTAATAATTCAAGCAATAATCATCTTCAAGTTCCATGTTATTCCAAATTAAGTGCTGCTGACAGATGGGAATACCTTAGGGGAAGGTTATAAAGAAATTGGTTAAAAATTCAATAGAATCTTGGAACGGTATGATACAAATCTATTCATTAAATAAATAATAAACACAATTCTAAACTGAATGATAGATGCTTAGCTAAAATGTACAGCACTGTAGGTAAAAAGGAGTGGCTAAAAGTAGATATGGTTCCATCCACACTCTAGAGAAGAACGGTATGTTTCAGTAACCCCCAGCCCTGAAACAAAGTTTAAGAATAGGAAGTCATTTTTAAAAATATCTTGAAATCGGCTCTGAAGAGTTTACAATCTAAGGCCTAGAGAACAGTTCTCAATAATGCAAAGTACAGCCTCCATTTAGTTATATTAAGCATTAAAAGTGTACTATGGATACAAGGTGAGCAGTATGGGTGAAGGGGGTTAAATGTGCAAACTCCAAGCTATAAAATAAGAAAGTCATGGGGATATCATGTACAACATGCAGACTATAGTTAATAAGTGTGCTGTGTATCTAAAACTTGATAAAAGAGTAGGTCCTCAAATTTTTCATCATTAAGAAAACAAAATTTTGTAACTGTATGGTGATGGATATTAACTATTAACTAGACTTACAGAAATGATCATTTTACAATACAGCAGCCCTGGGTATCTGAGGGATACTGGTTCCAGGTCCCCCACAAATACCCAAATCCCTGGATGTTTCAGTACCTTATATATAAGATGACGCAGCATTTATCTGTAAATAACCCTATCCTCATCCTCATGTATGCTTTAAGTCCTCTCTAGACTACTTACAATGCTTTACACAATATAAACACTATGTAAATAGTTGCTAATGATGCAAATTCACGTTTTGCTTTTTGTAATTTTCTGTAATTTTTTCCCCAATATTTTCAATCCATAGTTGATTAAATCCTGCAGAACCAGAGGGTATGAAGTGCCAACTTTATATACAAATATCAAATCATTATGCTGTATACCTCTGAAATAATATAATGTCAATTATATCTATATTTTAAAATACAACATTTAATTTAGTTTACTTGGCCTTAAGTATTTGTATTCTAAAAGTCTGTTCCCAGAGCAGCATATACACATGGAATAATGACTGTTTATATGTGAGATTATTTAGTGATTCACATGGCATCTTTCATACCTCTTCCAAATAGAAAAGTCAATAATCTTGAAACAGGGCACAGAATATAATTTACCATAAAACATTAATATATTAGAAAATTCCTTCCACCTTGAACGTGATTATAGTCCATAACCACACAGTAACATGCCTTTTATAGTCTGAACACTGCTGCTGCTGCTGCTGCTGCTGCTGCTGCTGCTAAGTTGCTTCAGTCGTGTCCGACTCTGTGCGACCCCATTGACGGCAGCCCACCAGGCTCCCCCGTCCCTGGGATTCTCCAGGCAAGAACACTGGAGTGGGTTGCCATTTCCTTCTCCAGTGCATGAAAGTGAAAAGTGAAAGTGAAGTCGCTCAGTCGTGTCCGACTCTCAGAGACCCCATGGACTGCAGCCCACCAGGCTCCTCCATCCATGAGATTTGCCAGGCAAGAGTACTGGAGTGGGGTGGCATTGCCTTCTCCGAGTCTGAACACTAAGTAAAGAATAATTTAATCTTGAAAAAAAGTGTATTATGGACTATTTTCAGGCTTACCTGGTGGCTCAGATGGTAAAGAATCCAACTGCAATGCAAGAGACCTGGGTTCGACCCCTGAGTCGTGAGGATGCCCTGGAGAAGGAATGACTACCCACTCATTTTCTTGCCTGGACAAGAATACTTGAGAAGAGCTGGACATGACTGAGCAACTAAGTACGCACACACTTGGGCAGTTTTCAGCGCTGAAAAGTATGGTCTATAAGACAGCGTCTTCGCGTCTCCGTGACGCTGAGAGGGTCTTAAGGCAGAGTCCACGTCTGTGTGTGTGCGCATGCGCTCAGTCGTGCCCAACCTTCTTGGACCCGTGCGCTGGAGCCCTCCAGGCTTCTCTGTCCATTGCACCTTCCAGGCAAGAATACTGGAGTGAGTTGCCATTTCCTACTCCAGGGGGTCTTCCCGACCCATGGATCCAACCGGCGTCTCTCGCGCCTCCAGCACTGGCAGGTGGGGTCTTTGCCACTGCAGCACCTGGGAAGCCCAGACTCCATACTTCAGCAGACTTTTTTTTTTCTGCAAACTGTACATCTGAACGCCTGAAGACTATACTCGCCAGAGTGAGCATTATACTCAATAGAACACTTAATGGTTGATATGTTGATGAGTATCTTTTCCAAATATTTCACATACTGCCTTCCCAAGTTACTTTTGCTTATGATGCTACAAAATAAGTTGCCCAGAATGACAGCAGTAAGTGCAATATGGTTAGTCTTTATTATCATAAGCTAGCCACTGTTACAAATGCTTGACCTGTACTATCATAATTTAACTGCAACAATAATAATCTTGTGAAGCAGGCAACACTACTATATATATTTCACAAACGCTAAAACGGAAGCGTTGAGAGACGAAGTGGCACCTAGAAAGTGCGGATTAGAGATGGGCTCAGGAGGTGGATATACATGTATCTCCCAACTGGGAACAGTTCCCCGTTTTTTGCTTCCAGTTAAAAAAGAATGCCACTGAGGAAAGGCTTTTCAGCTAGAAATTATTTCATGTTAAAAGTACTTTCATATTTAAAACATTTAGGGCTTCCCGGTGGCTCAGAGGTAAAGAATCTGCCAGCGCAGGCAGCAGGGCAGGCTTGATCCCCGGCCGGAGAGATCCCACATGCCACGGGCGGCTGAGCCGGCGGAAAGTGAACATACGGGCACGCCCCACGCTGCCGGGGCCTGAGCGGAGCGGCGTCTGCGGAGCCTGCGCGCACGCTGCTGACCGGGCGCAGCCCCCCGCAGGCGCACAGGCTCCCTTCCCCAAGAGAGGCCAGGCTGCGGCCCGCAGAGCAAGCACCCCCATCTCAAAAGCATCAGAACCACGCAGAATTAGAAGCGAAGCAACGTGTTTCAACATAACCCATGGGTCAAAAATGTATCAAAAGGAAAACTGGAAAACAATTCGAACCAGATGAAAATGAAAACACAACATGTCAAAACTTGTTTCTAAAAACTTGGGGAATGTCTAGTTGTTCTTATGTGGGCTGTATTTCAGGATGATCTTCCAAATAGAAAATGTTGCATTTTAAAATACAGATATAATTGACATTATATTATTTCAGAGGTATACAGCATAATGATTTGATATTTGTTTATAAAGTTGGCACTTCATACCCTCTGGTTCTGCAGGATTTAATCAACTATGGATTGAAAATATTGGGGAAAAAATTATAGAAAATTACAAAAAGCAAAACGTGAATTTGCATCATTAGCAACTATTTACATAGTGTTTATATTGTGTAAAGCATTGTAAGTAGTCTAGAGAGGACTT
>SJYF01000205.1:3671039-3682123 GCA_006410515.1 Procapra przewalskii | reverse complement strand
TCCCTTCCCCAAGAGAGGCCAGGCTGCGGCCCGCAGAGCAAGCACCCCCATCTCAAAAGCATCAGAACCATGCAGAATTAGAAGCGAAGCAACGTGTTTCAGCATAACCCATGGGCCAAAAATGTATCAAAAGGAAAACTGGAAAACAGTTCGAACCAGATGAAAATGAAAACACAACATGTCAAAACTTGTTTCTAAAAACTTGGGGAATGTCTAGTTGTTCTTATGTGGGCTGTATTTCAGGATGATCTTCCAAACAGAAAATGTTGTATTTTAAAATATAATTGACATTATATTATTTCAGAGGTATACAGCATAATGATTTGATATTTGTATATAAAGTTGGCACTTCATACCCTCTGGTTCTGCAGGATTTAATCAACTATGGATTGAAAATATTGGGGAAAAAATTATAGAAAATTACAAAAAGCAAAACGTGAATCTGCATCATTAGCAACTATTTACATAGTGTTTATATTGTGTAAAGCATTGTAAGTAGTCTAGAGAGGACTTAAAGTCGATAACCCTGAAACCGGGCACAGAATATAGTTCACCACGCATGCTCACGTCCGCTGCAGCTTTCGGGAGGAGCACTGACGCCCCCGCCCACGGTTTCCCTTCCCCCCTCCAGTGCTGTCAGCCTCTGGCCCATGTGTTTCGAAGCCCTGGAATCGAGTGCATGCATTTTTCGGATCGCGTGTCCTCTTGAGTCTGCTGACCTCTTCATTATTGTGAGATTAAATTCTGTATCCTTGGTAATAATTTTCACCCTGAAATCCACCAGATCTGATGTTAGTATCATCAGTTCAGAATTTTTCGATTAGTAGTCAGCATAGAAGATGTCATTGTGTCCTTCTGATGTATTTATGTCTTTATATTTAAGACGTCTGTTTCTTGCAGGAGCTCCCCAGGACAGCAACCCTATCCCGCGAACAGCAACCTTCACTCGGAAGCAGTACTGCCAATGGCTTGGCGGCAAGCCCCGGGGGTCCACTGCCCACAGCAATGAAGAACCAGCAGACACTGAGTCCTTACACTTCCTGGCACATTTTTCCTTTCCAAATTCCTGTCCTCTGAGTCCTATGCACTCTTCTCCAGAGATCACTGCTCTACGTAATGAGCTCCCAACAGTTTCCCTTCTCCGGAAACTCAGGAGAACTAAGTCGCGACTCCTCGGAGGGCGCAGCATGTATACTCTTCAGCATGCACCGCACTCTCCGCGCAGACCGGCAGAGCCCAGACGCTCTGCTAAGTGCTTCCCGTTCAATTCATTCGATTCTGAGAACAATTCCTTGAAATGGGTATTATTATTATTCCCACTTTTAATTAGCACAACTGAGGTAAAGACAGAGTAATTTATTCAGCTGGTAGTCTGAAATCAGGCAGTCTGGCCTCAGTGCCCCTGGCCCATCACGGCCCATTTAAATGCCCTTGCAGGTACTGCTCCTTTCTCATTAAGCCTCACCATGTCTCTCCAGCACACTCCTTCAGCCCTTTCTCTGCAGCCCTCTCCATCACCCCTCTTATCTTCTATGATGCTCTAGTTCCCAACTTCCCAAAGCTGCCCAACAGGAGAAGCAGTCCAGCAGAGCCCCCACTGCCCTGAAGGGTTGGACCGAGCGCTGTCACCTCTGCCCTCTTCCACATTCCTCTGTCTTGGGAGACTGACCCAAAATGTCATTCTCAAATGTGGTCCAGGGTAGAAATAGAAAGCTCCCCTACTACAGGACTAAAATATATTTTACATGAAGGAATCCCTCTTGAAGCCTCCTGAAGAAGAGTGACTGCCCCTGCCCACATGCTGCAAGGAGTTACCAAAGCTAAATAGGAAGGAAAGAAGGGGTGAGGACTCTAAGGATGGGGAATGGGAACAGGAGTTAAGATCTACTGACCACTAGAGGCGCCAACCACTTTCCCTTCCCTTGATGACAGCCCAGCCCTGGGCAGGGAGAGTTGATCCTAGGTCTCCAGGTACCGGAGTGAACGGCTCACAAGTGGGTGAGCCGCAGGTGTGAGCTTCCTTCCACGCTGCTTCTCTGGTTGCTGAGCGTGCTAATCCTGGTTGGAAGGCATTTCCAGCCTAAGTGAGGAACGCAGTGGCATGCTCTGTAATAAGGATTCTCTCTCCTCCAGGTGGCACAGTGGTAAAGAAGCTGCTTGCCAGTGCAGAAGACACAGGAGACTCAGGTTCGATCCCTGGGTCGGGAATAGTCCACGGAGAAGGAAATGGCAACCCATTCCAGGGCTCTTGCCTGGGCACTCCCACAGACACAGGAGCCTGGCGGGCTGCTGTCCACAGGGCGCAGAGTGGGCGTGGCTGAGCACGCGGAGCACACGGAGCCCGGCCACTGGTGGACGTGCTGCGAGCGGAGCTGCACCCCCAGATTTACATCTCCAAGTCTAAGCCCCCAGTGACGGCATTTGGAGACGGGACCTTTGGGAGGTTAGTGGTTTTGACGAGGTCATGAGGGTGAGGCCCTTATGGCTGGGTCTGCATCCTTATAAGATGTGCCCGTGTGAGGACTGAAAGCAAGCCTACCGACAGGCCAGGAAGAAAGCCTCACCAGAACCTCACTGTGCTCGCACCCTGAGCTCAGACTTTCAGCTTCTGGAACCGTGAGAAAGTAAACTTCTGTCCTTTAAGCCTCCTGCCCTATGGTTATTTTGTTATGACGGCCCTAGCAGACAAAGACAGGAGCGATTTTACGTTACCTCATTTCATCTCTCAATAAGCATACTTGTTTTCCTTGTCTAAACTAGGATCCAACCGTCTAGTAACTCAAAGCACACTGCTTTTATCCTGACAATGTCTCCCTACATCTTGGCTCTTGCCCAGCCCTGTCAGTAAATAGTTCTCTTGGATGAGTCCCTAATCTTCCCTAAGCCTAAATTTACTCTTCTGACATTTAGACAACCAAACAGGATTCCCTCTAGAGTGCTTTAGCTGCTCAGAGATTATTCATGAAAGCAAGAAAATAATGCAGAGATTATTCAGAGCACAAGAGGTTGTTGTTTTTTATTAATCTTCCTGCTCCTAAAAAGTTACCATTACAACATCATATAAATAAAAAAGCAGAACAAAGTCAAAAAGGAATTATCACTCAGAAGCTCAAATACCAAGATCCTTGACTTTACAAAGATAAAAAATTCCAATCCTCCTCATCCTTCTTTAATGCTGAACTTAAACTGGGCTGGAGGGCAAGGCTAGTTTCTGCCTTAAATTATAAGCTAGTTCTAGCTGGCTCAAAATGCAAAAATCCATTTAGTGTTACATGGAACAAATTTCTAGTGTTTACTGTATTTTAACAACTGTAAATGGCAAAAAACACTTCTTTCAGAAATCTGCCAAAGAAAAAGACTAATTTTAACACAAAGTAACTCATAACACTTTTCATAAATACACCAGTCAAAAAAGAGATATTATACAACATTCAGCATCCCTCTATACTGAGGAAACTTCAAATCTATGTAAATGTACACCAAAAACTCTCCTCAGAAAATCTCCACATTAAAAAAAAAAAAATAGTATTCGCAAAGCACTGTAAGAAAGGAAAAGGAGCCACTGAACGATTACTGTAAGGTCGTTACGGCAGAATCTGCTCACCATCATAACCTGCTGAAAACCATTTTAAAATGTTGTTTCACACCATTAAGACAGTGCCAGAGATCTGCTTCAAAAAATCTGGTAGAAAGGGAAGAGTGGGGAAAATGCAGGAATAGAAGCAAGACAGTTCATGCTAACTGCTGAGGCAGAAGAGGGGCTATGTAAGGACTCATGATCCGATTCTAATTCATGTACGGTTGACATTTCTCCACAAGAAAAGCTAAAAAAGGATTACACAATCTTGAAGAACAAATTTAATCCTCATATCCTAAAAATTAGAAAAAAAAAAAAGGACTAGTACCTTCCAATCTTTGAATTTTCGCTTTCACCGAAATAATAGCTTCAAAGGGTGAGACTCTCAGCTCAAAACAAGTTCCAGTCAGTGTTTCAATGAAGAGCTCCATGGTATTATAAAAAGGAAGTCTGTAGCCAAACGGTCCCACGTTATCTTCGTTGAAGAATGGAGGATCTCTTCTGTCATCCATCACTCGGACTTTTCCAATTCCTCTGGAATATGCTGTAGACAACTGTATTCCAGTTCTAGCCAAATCAGCTTTGAACACTGGTTATATATATGGTTGCTCATGTTTTGAGTTTTATACCTAAAAAACAAGAATAATTTTTTTTAACAAGCCCATGTGAAAGGCTCATTCCTCCAGAGATTTTCTGAACAATTCTGGCCTATACATCAATCTTCCAGACAGCCCAGAATTCATTTTAGTGCTGACTATGTCTACTCCTAAACTATTCACGATTGTCTTTCAAAGCACTCTCTACCAGTTAGAACGCAAGATTATTAAGAATAGGTGTATTTGCTATATTTTATCTTACTAGAGCTCAGCAGTTACTTACGTATGCTGCATGCTGAACAATTATATGTCTTCTTGTTAATGATACTTAAACCAATGGCTTCAACATGTAGGTATACATTTGCAAGACCTTGAATGTTGTGCACATCCTTTCCTGAAATACACGTTACATTTATAACCCATATAAAGCATAATGCTATAGCCACTGTACATCTGAATCACACTGAGTGGGTAAAACCTCCAAGTGGGAGAAGAATATCCGGAAGACTAGGCGAACAGAACGGGAACACAGGAGCAGTGCAAAAGCCAAGAAGAAAAATGAATGATACATTTGTTACTTTTTTCTTTTCTTTTTTTTGCCAAAGCATGGATCACTGAAAATTTTCATTAACAATGTGAGTAAGGGAGCACTTATTTTTTTAAAACGTGTGGTTTAATTAATAACCTATATCTCCATTCTAGAGACATGATTTCCACAGGCATCTGAAATCCAAGTACTAGACAGACCCCTGAAATCCAACATATACAAAACTAACCATCTTTTCTACAAACGTCCTTCTTGTCCTAGTCTCCGTCCTGGTACAGGGTGCCACCATTAACCTAGTCACTCAAGCCAGAAACCTAGGAATCATTTTAGATTTTTTTCACAATCCTCAAGGTATCCAGATGTGACCAATTCTAATAGGACAACTTAACATTTCTGTAACACATGACCCTCTCCAACCTCACTGATTAGGACCGAGTTCAGGCCATAATTAGCTCTTAATGGAGAAATTTTGATAGCCTAGCTATGATCTTTGACTCTTGCCTGTCATTCTTCTGATCCATTCTCTAGAATGTCAGTTATCTTTTTTTTTTTAAAAAAGGAAAGTTTAATGAAAACTGGATTAAGGTATCATATCACATAGTTCAGAAATTATTTTACTCTTAATTATATTTAAGCAGGGGGAAAAGGTCACACAAAATTTTAAAATTACTTGACTTTAGAATGCACTGCAGTGAAACCATTCATTCAGACTAAATGAGGAAATGAACCTAAGATAGCCTTAAAACCTGAATTTGTTTTCCGTTTAAATAAACTATTTTCAGGGCAGTTTTCAGTTCACAGCAAGATAAAACAGAGAGTATACAGTTCCTAGAAAGTAGAGTCTCTGAGTACAGAGGACAGTGAAAAAGCTATTTTGAAACTCAACATTCAAAAAACTAAGATCATGGCATCCAGTCCCGTAACTTCACGGCAAACACAAGAGGAAAAAGTAGAAACAGTGACAGATTTTATTTTCTGGGGCTCCAAGATTACTGCAGACAGTGACCACAGTCATGAAATTAAAACACGCTTGCTCCTTGGAAGGAAAGTTACGGCAAACCTAGACAGCACATTAAAAAGCAGAGACATCACTTTACCAACAGAAGTCTGTACAGTTAAAGCAGTGGTTTTTCCAGTAGTCACATACAGGTGTGAGAGTTGGACCATACAGAAAGCTGAGTGCCAAAGAACTGATGCTTTCAAATTGTGGTGCTAGAGAAGACTCTTGAGAGTCCCTTGGACTTCAAAAGGAGATCAAACCAGTCAATACTGAAGCAAATCAACCCTGAATTTTCATTGCGAGGACTGTCGCTAAAGTTGAAGCTCCAAAACTTTGGCCACCTGATGAAAAAAGCCAACTCCCAGGAAAAGACTCAGATGCTGGGAAAGATTGAAGGCAAAAGGAGAAACGGCCGGCAGGGGACGCGATGGTTACATAGCATTGCGGACTAGATGGACATGAATTTGAGCAAACTCCGGGAGGCAGTGACGGACAGGAAAGCCTGAAATGCTGGAGTTGGTGTGTTGCAGAGTCACACATGACTTAGCACCTGAACAACAGAGTTTCCATACACTCTTTGCCTGCACACGCGCACAGCCTCTCACTACCAACAACTTACCTAAGGGTAGTGTATTTGTTACAATCAATGAACACATTGACACAGCAGCATCACGTTAGGGTTCACTCGGTATTGCGAATTCTATCGATTGTAGTAACATCATTATAGTAACACACAGAACAGCTTCACTGCCCTAAAAATCCTCTGTGCTTTACCTCTTTATCCTTCTCTCCCTTCAATCCCTGGCAACCACTGATCTACTGATCTTTTCACCATCCTCATAGTTTTGCCTTTTCCTAAATGTCATACAGTTGGAATCGTACAGTATGTAGCCTTTTCAGATTGGCTTCATTTAGTGATTTGCATTTAAGTTTCGTCTACATTTTTTCATGGGCTGATACAGCCCATTTCTTTAGAGCACTGAAAAATATTCTGCTGCCTGAATGTACCAAAGTTTATTTATCCCTTCACCTACTGAAGGACACCTCTTGGTTGATTCCAAGTTTTGTCAATTATAAATAAAGCTGCTATAAACATCCACGTGCAGGTTTTTGTATGGACATTAAGTTTTTGACTTACTAAATACCAATGAGCATAGCTGCTAGATCTTATGGTAAAAATGTTTAATTTTTAAAAAACTGTCAACCTGTCTTCCAAAGTGGCTGTTCTATACCGTTTTCCCACCAGCAATGAATAATAGCCCCTACTGCTCTACTTCCTCATGAGCATTTGATGTTGTCAGTGATCCGGATTCTGACCATTCTAACAAGCATGTAACGGGAGGCCTGGCGTGCTGCAATTCATGGGGTCGCAGAGTCGGACGTGACTAAACTCAACTGAACCGAATGGTATCTCACTGCTTTAATTTGCATTTCGCTAATAACATGCACTGTAGAGCACGGTCATCTTTTTAAATGTAGGACTGATCATGTTATTCCTTAGTTCAAGGCCCCGCAATGGCTCCCCACTGCCTACAGATAGGACTTGGAAAGGCTGCCAAGCCCTACTTCATTTATACACATACCTCATCCCTTCCTGCAATACCTCTGGGCTTTCTCTCTGCCAATCATTTGCATCTGCAGCTTCAGAATACTGTTGCTCCTGCTTTTCTCTCCTCACCGCCGTCCCCACACCTGGCCACTTGACAAGCACCCATGACCTTTCAGGACTCCACTCAAACAGCAGCCAGTCCACAGAGCCTTTCATGGCCACTCCCCTCACACTCTGACCTCCACAATACACTGCACCCATTACTATCAGTTTCATTTTTAAGATGGCCTTTTTACTCTACTTAACTGTAAGCTACTTAAGGGAAGGATTTACCACCCCATCACCTAACACAGTATTTTGTACATATTGGTGCACATTAAAAGGTTGTTCAGTGAGAAAGTAAATAAATTTTCATCCTCTCAACTGATTTTTGGAGCGAAACTATAATACAGGGATTCCCTTGTGGCTCAGCTGGTAAAGAATCCACCTGCAATGCAGGAGACCCTGGTTCGAGCCCTGGTTTGGGAAGATCCTCTGGAGAAGGGACAGGCTACCCACTCCAGTATTCTGGCCCATATTTAATATAATGAAGTATATTTGACATAATTAACTAGCTAGGGAACCTGAACCGCACTGTGCATACACTGCAAAAGGCCCTGCAGACAGGACGGAAGGAAAGCGTTTGTGGGCAACCCAGCTTCTTCAACTGCTGTTATGCTATCACAATACTGAGCAATAAACATAACGACACGAAGTGAAAGTGAGGCGGCTCAGTCGTGTCCGACTCTGTGAGACCCCACAGACAGCCCCCACCAGGCTCCTCCGTCCGTGGGATTTTCCAAGCAAGAGCACTGGAGTGAGTTGCCGCTTCCTTCGCCGGGCTATCTTCCCGACCCAGGGATCGTAGCCGGGTCTCCCGCATCGTAGGCGGACGCTTTACCGTCTGAGCCACCAGGGAAGTCCCAATGACTCAAAGTACTGTGCTAAGACTACGGCTGCCGATAGTGGAAACAGACCACGACTTTCACGTAAAAGCCAAATAAACGGCTGTATTTGCTCAGGCTGTGTCTCTCGTTTCCTTAATACAGTCACAGGCCTGTAGAAATAATGAATGCATAAAATGAACCCCTAACTCCTTTTTCCATCTCACTGAAATGACTGCTTTTGGATTCAAAATACAATTTCGGATAGAATGTGGATTCTTAAGAACATACTTATCACGCTATATCAAATAAGAACATACTATAGAATTATCAATGTCTGTACCCTTAATGCCAAGAACACTCTTATCTACATAGTAAGAGATCTAGTAAGAGAGGTCAGGGGTCAGGAATATTAGGCTGAGCATGAGAAAAATAAAGCCATGGGTGACTAGTGCCTGCCCAAGGAATTCAGGGACAAAACATAAAAAGCATTTCTTTCACCACAGTAGACTTCCACAGCAATACCCTGAATATAATAAACAAGGGGTGGGAGAAGGTAACATAAAGACAAATTTGGAAGCCCTTCATCTACAATGAGAATGGATACAGTAATTATGGTCTAAAAAAACAGCAACTTAGAAGAGCATTACTGGTGCTAGAACACTCCCACAAATTTGGGTCCTCATCATGCAGAAAATCCCAACACCCAGAAAGAAGCAAGAATGGTAATCAAATTCGAAACTGAACTGTATGCCTCTAAGAAATAATTATACCTTTCCTCAGTAGTAGAAATCACTGCATCAGGACACCTTCTGAAAGCTGTGGGTGAATATGCTTGACTGAGCTTATTATGGAACCCTAAGATGTTGGAAAATGAGTCAATGAAGAATCAAAACCAGGATGGAACATGATACAAGGACAGCTTAAAAAAGAAAAAAAACAAGAGGAAGAAGAAAGGGAGAATGCAGGGGGAATTACTTCCAAAATTTCCACCAATAATTTTTAAAATACGCTTAGTTACTAAGAGTAATGGCGGCAAACATTTCTAAATCAATTTCCAAAACATTTCTCTCTTGTCTTCTGAAAAAGTTCTTAAAATACAATCACCACAGATGTAAGGAAAATGAAAGACAGGTCATGCAGGGCCCGTGCTGAGTCATAATTTCAGCAACTCAAAATCCGCTTTATCTTCTCTGTTCTAAAGAGTATTACTCATAAAGAGCAGTTCTTTTAAACTCTTCTCCCGACATGAAGAGATCCAGCATATTACGCAGCCCTTAAATATACCAACTTGTAATGAACTGTTTTTCCTAATGTCTGGAAATATCCGTTTTAAATGTAAACTTCAGAATTAAATCCACCACGTCAAGCATCTGTACCCTAAGCTCTGAAATCAGTTTTCCAGCGGGATTGGGAAATTCTTCGGAGCCAAAGCCTTCTCGAGCCTTCAAAGTTCAGCCGTTCGCAGAGGACGGAGCCACCTGCGCCGCCCGTGCTCCTGCAGGATAAACTCCGGCTGCGCCCCCGCTCTGGCGCGATCGGCCCCGCAGGGCTCAGGCTCCGCGTCGTCGGCGGCTCGAAGCGCAGCGCCTGCCGGGGGCGGGCACCTGCCGGGGGGCGGGCACCGCGCGTCGCGCTCGCGGGGCGACGGAAGGTAGAGACCGTCTCCTCCGCCAAAGCAGCGCACCGCGCCGGTCTCGGGGCAGCGGCGGCGAGCGGGCGCAGCCCAGAGGCGCGCGGCAACAGCGCGGCCCGGCCCAGCGGCCCGCTCGCCCTCCCGCTCGGCCGCTCGCCCTCCCGCTCGGCCGCTCGCCCTCCCGCTCCGGCTCTCTCCCCCTCGCTCGCCGCCCGCAGGTCTCCAAGGAGGCGCGGCCCCACGAGCGCCGCCGCGGCGGGCACCGACCGGCAACGCTCCGCCGCCGCCGCGACCCCGCCCCTTTGTGACACCGCCTACCAATCGCTCGCCGGCGCTCGCGTCGCCCTCCAATCAGCGGGGCCGGGGGCGGGCCCTGCCCGCCGGACGCCGGCGGTTGCTCGGCAGCCCCGGCTTCGGTCGGCGGGGGGGTGTCGGTGAGAAGCCCGGATGTTAGCCCTTTCTTACTCCCTGGCCACCCGAGCACGGCCGGGGCGGGCGGGGCGCAGCCGCACGGCCTTCCGGAGCGGGAGGGTTGGCCCCCGGCCGCACGCGGGCGCGGACAGCGCCTTCCCCGAGACCAGCCTACGGCGCGTAGAGGGGCCCGGCTCGCCGGAGCCGCAGCCCCGGTCGCCGGCCTTCGGGGGCCTGCGGGCTCCCGGCGCGGCCCAGGAGGCACGCCTGGGGGGTCCCCCAGCACCTCCCTGTCCCCGAGCGCCTCTAGCCCTGCCTAGCTCAGCTGAGACGTGGGCCACTGCCGTGCCTGGGGGAAGGCGAGCAAGCTCTGTGGGGCTTAACCATCTTTTCCTCTTGGAACCCTCGGAGAGCTGCGTCGAGCTGAGACGGAGCGGGCGCTCTGGGCTGCTGAACGGCAGTGCCGGGTGTCCCAGCCAGCCAGCCCCCGAGCTTCCTAATGCTCAGGCGGCTGAGCTCCGGGGGCACCATAACAGACACGCCTGTCAGCCCGACACGGGCCTCCGCTGCTGCTTTTTCCCATTTCCCATTGATGTTCTAAATCCAACCCCTACCGTTTTCCAACTATCCTGACCTGTTCTCTTACTAGGTGGATTAGTTAGCTGACAATAAAAGTAATGTCCCTCTCACGGAAGCTTTTGCTAATCCCCATCTTTTGACTCAGAGGACCAGTCTAAAATGAACTGCAGTATCTAATCTGTCACCCATCCTTTCTCATTCTCTGAGACCCTACCCACCAATTTATCTCCACAATTCAGAAAATTGAGAATACACTGAAGTTTATG
>SJYF01000205.1:3645710-3655730 GCA_006410515.1 Procapra przewalskii | reverse complement strand
GCGCGCACAGACCTTCTGGTCTCTCCCTCCGTCGGTGCCTACCACACTCTCTCTGTGTTAGGATAAGGGATCTTCTCTACTTTAGAGACGAAAATTAATTATGCAGGGGAATGAGAAGGGACAAGAATGTTTTTAAAAAGTCAAGAACTCTCAACTTTAGAGGAGAATGACACCTGAATTAAAAATTTTTTAATTCCAAAGCAAGCTGGGGAAAAAAACGCATGAGACGCTCCTGCAGGGGGGCTTCCCTTGGCAGTGGCTAGGACTCCAGACTGCCAACAGAGAGCCCAGGTTTGATCCCTGGCCAGGGAGCTAGATCCCACGTGCCACAGCTAAGACTCTGCAAGCTGTAACTAAAGATCCCACATGCTCAACCAAGACGCGACTCAGCCAAACCAAAAGGGAAAGAAAACCTCACACAAAGTAAAGAAGACACAGTGAAACCTGCAAGTGATCCTTAGCACAGAATTCTGATTCTGGCCTCAGAAAGCCTTTAAGGAAGCCCCACCTGGCTACGCTCACCCCTTCAAATCAAGGATCTCCTGAGCACTTGCTTAAGTGGCCCTCTGGTCTCTGGAGTTTAGAGCTTTAGAAATCCAGGTGGGTTTTGTAAGGCAGCAGCTGCTGTTATACAGAGTCTCAGGTTCTACCCCCAGACCTTTTGAATCAGAATCTGCCTTCGTTAACAGTATATCCAGTGACTTCTTCACAAGTTACAGTTTGAGAAGTGCTTCCCTAAAGAAGTCAGACTCAACACTGACCACAAGCGAGAACCCCCAAAGGAGCTTCAGAAAACTCCACTGACGGGTCATCCCCCAGTTAATTCCGAGCCCCAGGGGTGGAATCCGGGACCAGCACGCTCTCAGGCTCCACGTGGCCTCAACGGCAGCCAACGCCAAGCTGCTCTTCTATACTGGAAGCCTGGCCGTCTTTTCCTCTGCAGGGACTACTGCTGCCTACTTCAGCGGGTCTTTTTATTCTCCCTGAACTGCAATAATATGATACAAAATTCAAATGACGGTTGGCCATTACTATGGGAGAACTACCCACTAACAATGCTAGAAAGAATTAAAAAAAAAAGGAAAATCCATCACTGTTCACAGGTTTGAGTAGAAAAAAGCAAATTATGTTGTATCATTTTAAGTTTCTTTCAATAAAAACTGAAGATGTCTGATTTATCTATCTGTCTTACCCTCAAAACTTAACAACAATGTTAAGACAGAGTAATTAGTATGAAATAAGATTCTTAATGCTCACAGTTTTTATTATCATCATACTTAGTCTTTTTATACACAGCTAAATCTAAACAGCTACTAAACTGTATTTTCCACTGGCTCCAACAATATATATAATCAGATACCAAATGGCAATCCTGTGAAGACTCTTACAGAAAAGGAGCGAAACCGGCATCAGCCTCTCCTGCCTTGTCGAGCTATAGTGCGTGATCAATGAAACACAGTGATCATTTAACAAAGTGAAATAAGCCCTAACTCATTTGGATAAGTATATATTATAAATTTGAGGACCATACTCACTCTATGCCCAAGCATTTTGAAAAGATTAACCTTGTATTAATGTACTGTAATAAATATCTTTCTTTGAGAACAGGATGACAGTTCTGCGAATATAGTTTTTAGTAACCAAACTTCACTAGTTCTACACTAGGGAGAAAAAGACGACGTTTAGGACAGCCGTAACTCTTAAATCTATCCAACCATCCCCTACTCCTCACCAGGAGATAAAGTTCCACCCACCTCCTCATCACTGCTGAACAGTAAGGCAGATGCTTTCTCTTCGGGAGGCTCAGAGGGCTTTGCTTTCTTCTGGCTCCGAGTCAGCAGAGACGGTGTCTGCTGCTTAGTAGCTGGGGTATCAAAAAGATTATCCTAGAAAAAAAGGGGGGGCAGAAGGCTAGGACAACTTTGAACATATGGAACAGAAAACTATAGATATTCTCCTGAGCTAAATTATGAGAGAGTAAGTCTCCAATCAAGTGAAATGTATGTGTATATATAACATCTTTGGGGGGAATCATCCGGTGCTAGTGAATGCCACTTCTCTCTTCTGTGCAACCCTAGAGCAACAGCTTACCGTCTTCCCTAACTGTATTCAGGCACAGCAGTGGAACAGGATTCAAAGGCAGAACTCTCGGGTGGGAGCACAAGGGGAGCAACAAGAAGCCAAGGCCACAGAAACGGGGGGAACTTGGCTCCGTCTGGCCCTGGGGGCACCTTCTATGCTCACTGGGAGGGCCCGAGGCCTACAGATGGCGAGAGCAGCACAGCCCCCGCAGCAGCCAGCAACCTGCTCCTCTCCATGAATCACAAACCAGAGCAACGAATAAAAAGAAAGAAATGGGAAGCTTTCTCTACTCTCTTACATTTATGAAAGACACATTCCTGGGGAAGAGAGAACAAAACCCCCAAAGGGCCTGAGCCCAGGTTAGACAGGAGGACACTCTTAACAGTAGACCACAACGGGTGAATGGTCCCGAAGGGTAGAGATTAGGTAGAGGGGCCCTTTACCAACTCGTGGAAAGGCAGGAAAGGCCGTGAATGAAGAGCTGGCACTCGCTGGGGGCCCCGAGGCAGCGCTGGCATTGGCCACGCATGCACCACGTGCCGGGCACGGTGCCAAGGGCTGTGCGCGCGCTGGGGGCCCCAAGGCAGCGCTGGCACCGGCCACGCATGCGCCACGCGCCAGGCACGGTGCCAAGGGCTGTGCGCGCGCTGCTGCAGCTGCCACAGCGAGGCCATAGACGGCCAAGCCAGAGGAGACCCGGAAAGGCTGCTGTAACGCTTGCCCACAGCCCTGGCCTGCGTGCGGTGGACCTAGGATGCGAACCTGGGGGTCTGGTGCCAAAGCCCATGAGCTCAGCCGCCCCACGATTCTGCATAAGAGCAAAGGTTTGGCTTTTCTTCCCTCTCATTTCTTTCCCCCACTCTTCTCTCTCATCCAGAGTGGGGAAGAAAAGCAAAGCAGGGACGTGGCTGTCTTCTCCCCGCTACTCCCACTTCATCAGAAACTCTCGTAGATCACTGGGTTTCATCCCCTAAAAAGTATTCCTTAAAGGCAGATTATACAAGTGAAATCTACAAAGTCTTGCATAGAGCTGGGTCAAGAAATCTAAGGGCCTGCCCACTGTGCAGCTGGGAACTTAGAAAGGAGTCACTGAAGTAAACACCAAAGTGTATCTGTCGCATATGCCTCGGGTGGCTCGGCTGCTTTCCGTCGCCGTGTTCCAATGTAAGAGCCTCTGGATGCAAAGCTGCACTGGTGAAGGCCTTCTACAAACTGAAACTCGATCAGCTTGTGCTGCAGGAACAGTGTTTACCTGTCCATCTTCATCATCGAAGAGCAAGACTGAGCTGGGGGATTTGCTAGGCAGCAGAGTGGCATCTTTTGGCTTACTCACACTTTGGGAAGAAAACAAATCCTGTTGGATCAAGATTAAAGTTCCTGGTTAATAAAATGTATCAGTTTTAAAGTATCAGATATAAAATACTGAAGTTTATGGTACAACAGATGCCATCCATCCAGGTCTCTCTTGTCAGAGATGAAAGCGGGCTGTCACAGTCCTTGAGGAAAACACACCAGACTCTGACCTTGCTGTGTGCAGGCGAGAAGGGAGAGACCCACACCTGACTCCAGGCGGCCTCACAGGAGCCCAGAGGTGCCAAACTCCCACCTGGATGACAAAGGACAGGGAAAACTTTGCCAATCGATTTCCTACCATGCTGAGAAAATAACTTCCTTTTTCCATCCAGAAAATGAGAGAGATAAACACATGTAAGAATGGAAATAGAAGCTAGAGTCCCAAATTACTGGACCTGTGACACTGTTTAATGTAGTTATACCCCTTTTTCCCCTAATAAGAGTGGGATATCAGTCAGTTCAGTTCGGTCACTCAGTCATGTCCGACTCCTTGCGATCCCATGGACTGCAGTATGCTAAGCTTCCCTGTCCATCACCAATTCCTGGAGCTTACTCAAACTCAGGTCCAGAGTGGGTGATGCCATCCAACCATCCCATCCTCTGTCATCCCCTGCCTTCAATCTTTCCCAACATCAGGGTATTTTCAAATTAGTTTTTCACATCAGGTGGCCAAAGTATTGGAGTTTCAGCTTCAGCATCAGTCCTTGCAATGAATATTCAGGACTGATTTCCTTTAGGATGGACTTACTGGATCTCCTTGCAGACCAAGGGACTCTCAAGAGTCTTCTCCAACACCACAGTTCAAAAGCATCAGTGCTTTGGTGCTCAGCTTTCTTTATAGTCCAACCCTCACATTTATACATGACCACTGGAAAAACCAAAGGTTTGACTAGATGGACCTTTGTTGGCAAAGTACTGTCTCTCCCAGACCACCTGACGTGCCTCCTGAGAGCAGGATATGGTTTCTTCTAAATAAATATATGTTCAGTTTTAACTTTAAAATCTTTTGTACTCTCAACATGACAGCTAGGAAATGTTGCTAACTAGACAAAGATCTGGCAGATTATGAAGAAACTTCCACAACGCTGTGAAACGCCAGCCTATAATGCAAGGCAAGCCCTGCAAACTGAGCCACGTGAACCAGAAACATGAGACAGGACCACTACTCCCTCAGAAGAAAACCTTCAATACGTGCGAGTCAGGCCAACAGGACAAGAGCACGGTCTCAAAGACTTCTCTCGATGCGATGTTTTAGTCATGGAATCCCTGCTTACTCAGTACAGTGCTAACGAGTTCATTAAGTGAGAAGGGCTATACTCAGCCCAGTGGTTTTTGCCTGGGCCCCAAAGAGCCCCAGAGGTCCGTTTAGGTAGAAAGAGCCACACAGGTGGGAGACCACGCTTCCCACGCCTCTCCCGCAGCTTACACACTGGCAACAGTTCACCTACAGAAAGGGCTCTGCTGCTTAAAAAAGACCACAAGAGTCTAACCCAGAGTTCACAATTTCCTGAAATTACATGTAAATTTCTGCCATGGCCACATCCTCTTCTGTGAAGGAAGGCTATCACTTCCAGCGACACACAGAGTGTTCACACGGTACCCAGTGCCTCCTGAAGGGGGAGCTGCGTACTTCTGTTCTGCTAGAAGCGCCTCATTACACGCACATCAATTCAGAGCCTAAAATCTGAGCATCCTGAGTTCTCCTAAGAGAAGCACTAGATTTAAACTCAACAGTGAAAGGATTGTACACATATTGTTTTCTAAATACCACGTGTTCTCAAAACATTGTTTTCAAAGAACAAACTAAAGTACTGAGTAAGTCTTATACCTCTGAGACATCCTGAATCAGGAAGTTCCCAATGTCATATCCATGAAGTAATTTCCAGAACTAAGAAAAAGAATTCCTTACCTCAGAGTCCTCCTCATCTGAAAATAAACCTTTGTGAGTCTTTGTTTCCGATGAGAGCTTGAGATTTTTGCTGGAAGGTAGCATAACCTTTGTTGAAAAAAAAAAAAAAAAGAATTAGCAAGCCAGAAACCTGGAAATAAGGGTTCCTTCACTCATTTGTTCAGAAGATGTACTAAATCTCTGCTAGATGAGGCAGGCCACGCACCAGAGGAATGAAAGCATCACGGACGTTGGCCACATACCAAGTGCACGGTACCAATGAACCAATGCAAAAAGGGCACCGCCACGAAAAAGGGTTTAGAAATTGGTGTGTGTTAGGAAAGAAGGAAGCAGCAGGCCTTGCAAAGCAAGTTTCTCAGGACGGACGGGACCTGGACAGGGGCCATGGTTCGAGGGCTCCTGGGGGCGTCGGTGTGGAAGGGAGGCAGAGCACAGACGGGGCGTGCACAGCTGCAGCCGGCGCAGGAGCCTGCCGTGTTCTGAGTGCTGGCACCCAGGTGGACGGCCGCAGGAGGGCCAGGGTTTCATGTGCACGCACGACAAGAGGTGTGCTTCAGAATGAGGGCAGATCAGACTGTGCAGGGCAGAAGGGAAGCGACAGGGGCGAGCAGAGCGTAGAGCCTGAGGGGGACGCAGCCCGCTCACCACAGGCAGGCCAACCTGAGCATCAGCAAAATGACGACATTAATGCATTAGAAGATAATGAATGTCGAATCCATGATTCTATAATGAGACTAAAAAGGCAAGGAAGAAGGGGGAGAGACAGCTCCTCTGTTCAGAAGAATCTCAGCTAATAAACACACGAGTAATGACAGAATAAAGCAGTATTCTTTTGCACATGATACAGCACCCATTTCACACATCCATTAAAACCACTCAGGAAGACAAAACCCAGTAACTGCTTAATCTAGGCGGCAGTAGTTACTTGGATGTATGCTGTATTCTTTCAACACTCCACACATCTGAAGTTCACTATACATTTGAAAGGAAGCAATACTTCCCTTTGGGTTCCATCTGAATTAACAAAATGCCCCATATATACACTCCTAAGTTTAGTCTTCCCTCCTGCTCACCTTTGTTTCTGCTCTTGCTTTATTTTCATCTGTCTGATTCACAGTAACTTCTGGCAAAGCTACTGGTTTGTCTTTGAACAGATCTCCTTCTTCATCGTCAAAGATACTGGCAGTGGATTTGACTTTGTCTTTAGAAAGAGACCACAGCATAAAGTTACACAAAGGCCAAAAATCCCACCACAGAATTCGAAGATGAAAATTTCTTCTCTCTCAAAGAATAAACAGAACAAGCATGTTGTTGCTCGATTCATCACAAAAGAAATATTAAGTGGACTAGCTGGAATTTTTCAAAGAGCATAAGAGCTGCTCCAATGAAACACACAGGACAGTTTAAGTATCTGGCTTACATCCTTCTCCAAGCAGCGACACATGCTTTGAGGAGTCTGGACTGGCCTAAGAGGCAGAAAGAGACCGATAGAAAGATCATTTACAAGCCAACCGCTCTAGGAATCTAAGAAGTGAGGGCTGGCTTCTGCAACCCAGGTTCAATCCTTGGGCAGAAAACTAAGATTCCACAAGCTGCCTAGCCAAGAAAAAAAAAAAAAAAAAAAAGCCAGGGACTTCCCTGGAGATCTAGGGGTAAAGAGCTCTCCTACCAATGCAGGGGACACAGGTTCTGTCTCTGGTCTGGGAGGATCCCACACGCTTCAGGACAGCCAAGCCTGTGCTCCCAACAGGAGGGCACCCAGCGAGAAGTCCACACTCCGCTCTCCAAAGCCAGAGAAAGCCCAGGAGCAGCAAGGAAGATCCAGCACAGCCGGACATGAAGCATTTTTTAAAAGCACCGAACTATACAGAATCAAATAATGAAACATCCCCCTAATTCCACCTGCCCACCCAAACAGGAAGCCAGCAGCAAGTTTGATGCACATGCTTCTAATTTCCACAGAAGATATACTAACGTGTTAACTCCAGCGATTCACAAACATGGCTCTAAATAACATCATTTTTAAAAAAAATCTTATGAGTTGCAATTTTCCTTCCATGTACCTAGGGTGTAATATCATCCCATGTCAACACAGATAAACTTCAATTTTTTTCACAGCTTCACAAAGTTCCACTGAGTGGAAGGGCCCAGCTCACCCTACCGGTGCTGTTCGGGTGGTTTTCAACCTTCTACAGCCACAAGCACTGCGCCTCTGAATGAGGTGTGAGGTGTGTGTCCCTGAAATGAGGGCACGGGTTCCCGAACGTCCCGGGAGAGCAGCAGGTCCGGCAAAGTGGCGCCCACTTACCTGTGATTCCAAACCAGTTAATAATGGCAAGTGAGGCCCCTTCCAAGCCACGAGAAGCAGCACAGCCCTTACTCACCATCACTCCAGTCGGCCTAGATGTGGGCATACTACGTGTCCAGCCTGCACCCTTTCTAAAGCAGGCCATTATCTCCCTTGCATTTCTGCTGCTATCCTTCCTTTCACACTTATTGCTGGAAAATAAGCTGAAGTCGAAGGGCCTGCTTCTCGACGCTTCCTGGCCCACGGTCCTCAGGAGAGAGGGCTCTCTGCTCAGGTTGCTGGAAGCTGTGTGCACCTCAGTGGTCTACCCTACTCTTCCCGAAAACAAACCAGTGAACCAAATCCTTTGCTGCTCCAAGTGCAGCGAACGGACCAGTGATCTCTGCCCACCAGGGCGCCTGATAGAAATGGAGACTCAAGGGCCCCACCCTAATCCACTGAACTGGAATCTGCATTTTTACAACAGTCCTGGGAGAGCCATCTGCTCATTAAACAACAACTGATTCAGAGAAGTGACTCTAGGAACGAAATGGCTGAAATTTGAGGGGTGAAGAAAAGAGTGCCAAAGCGGTCAAGAGGCTGAAAACTCCATCACAGATGAGAAAAGCCAAGGTCACCTGGGCTTGCTGGAACTGAACACCTGGCATAGATGTTCTGTTCACATATAGTTTACTAAGGACGCCAGAAGAAAGCACAATTAAAACTCTCTTGGTAACTGAGAAGGTCGAAACTAGAATCCTGATCAGCTATTAGAGGGGAGCAGATTTTTCTCCCTATGAGGAAGATAATCTTAGTAATTAGTTTCTGAAGAAGAAAAGATCGGTTCATAAAACAGAGACTGCCAAGGCACCATAACCAAACAGAGATGAGACACCTCTGGCAGGAATGCTTCAGGAGGGATTCAGCACGTACGAGATGAGGACCCAGATGGACTTCATGCCTTTTTAGGTCAATGCTCTTCATCCAACTACATTCCCTGAAACAGAGGCTGGAGCAGTACCTGTCTTGGGAGGTTTGCTACGGGATGCTGTGAAAAAGTCGTCGTCGTCGTCGTCGTCATCGAAGAGGCCAGCAGGTGCTGGGACGTATGCGCTTTTCCCCGGAGGGGGCCGCTCGTGCTTCTGGGGCTCCTTCAGTGCCGGGGCAGAGGCGCCACCAAACACGTCCGCATCCCCTGGGGGTGGAAGGTCAGGTCAGACCGGCTGTGAGCCACTGTGGGTGGGCTTCCCGATTCACAGGAAGAAAAACACACAGTACCACCACCAGAGCTTGCGGTTTCAATTCATCCACAAACACATTAACAGGACCCAACAACAGGCATCCCTTCCTGCTACAGAATGTCCCACAGTGTTAAGCCAACTACCACCCAGACTGGAGAGAACCCCAAGGCTGCTGGTTTCTAGCGGAGTGTGAGCCGACACGGGTAAGTCAGCTCTCTGCGGACGCCCTCTGAAGTTCTTCCTATTCTCCTCCCCAGTCAGCTCTTTGAAGAGGACAGTATTAAAAATCATAAAACAACACTATATGGCTCTCAAAAACAAACTCTGAGTTACGATACCTAAAAATACAGAAACAGCTCCTGCCAGGATTTTCTTTCCAGGTTTAGAGGATGAAGATGCTAAAATGAGAAACAAAGAGATAACATTTCAACAAAGAAAGCAACTTTCCTTGCTAAATGCACCTTCCTGAAATACGTACAACATAACACAAAGTTAACAGGAGATGTTCAAAAACTAATTTTTCCTCGAAGAGCCATTGACAAATCCCTTAGGATTATCTTCTCTACCGATGCCACGACTTTTCTCTTGGTGTTAACCCAATCTAGGGCATGACTCCCGTGGACGATCACGGACCCTGGGCAGACAGTCGCAGCAGGGCGGGTGGCCGAGGCCGAGAAGGCGCAGAGCACAGCTGGGGAGGCGGGAGCCCAGCATGCAGGGCTCGAAGGTTCCGACGCCGTCCGTCCCGTCTAATGAGAGCGTGCAAGCAAAAGACGAAGAGCGAAGCATCCGAGACAGCAGTGCCCGAAACGAAGACAGTCACGGAGAGCAGGCAAGTCACAGACGCCAGAAAGTGGAGAGTGGGGCCTTCCAGACAGTCCGGGCAGCCCACGTCACAGCAGCCCAGAATCAGATGGCTTCTGCCCAGGGAGACAAAGCCACTGCAAACAGCCCACTCCCAATTCTCATGACTATCTCAGGCCTGACGGAACAAAATCTGTAAGTTTTTTTTTTTTTCTACATTACAATACTGTTATTTGTTTTGCCATACATTGACATGAATCGGCCACAGGTGTACACGATCTCCCAATGCCGAAGCCCCCTCCCACCTCCCACCCCATATCATCTCCCTGGATCATCCCATGCAC
>SJYF01000205.1:3634911-3645702 GCA_006410515.1 Procapra przewalskii | reverse complement strand
ATTGAACATAGACTGGCGCTTTGTTTCCTACATGATAGTCTACATGTTTCAATGCCATTCTCCCAAATCATCCCACCCTCTCCCTCCCTGTAAGTTTTTAAACAGCATACATGTGCTTCCTAAAATGCCACCGATTATTCTAATGTGCACTGAGCTAAGGAATTATTGATCTCCAGTGCAGATGCAGAATTTCAGAAATGTCTCTTTGAACTGAACTTGATTAAATTAAGATATCCTCAGCACTGCCAGAGTGCTTTCCCTGGTTGACTTTTTCTGCCTTCTCTATGAAAGAGACAAGATTGTGATATGGGTTTACAAATGGTACTTTTTTGTTTTTGCAAGACACGAATTAGCACAAATGAACCGCTTTTAACTAGATGAAGGTGGACACACAGTTTCCTGCCTAACAAAGTCTGGGGATCACTTCAGGGGCTCCATCTCCTGACGGGAAGGAACCAGTTCTGGAAATCTGTGACGAGGCAGCACCGTCAGCCTCAATCCACGCTCACCTTCATTAACAGGCGTTCGAGCTCCCCGATCCTGAGGGGCTTCTGTGAAGAGGTCACTCTGCTTATAATAAATTAAGCAACACAGTTCAAAACAGCACAGGAAAATGGAGTTGTATTTCAAGATTTCTAAAGAAAAGTGTCTTGTAAAGTTTAAAAAAACACACATCTACTGTTCTGCCAGAAAATCAATTCCAAAATGAAGACTATGATGAAATCAGACCCGAAACAGCGTAGGTCTTATTGTTATGATTCAGCCGCTAAGGCATGTCCAGCTCTTTGTGGCCACGTGGACTGCAGCCCCCCCAGGACCCTCGGTCCATGGGACTTTCCAGGCAAAGATGCTGGAGTGGGTGCTACTCCCTTCTCCAGGGGGTCTTCCTGGACCAGGAGTCAAACCCACACCTCCTGCACTGGCAGGCGGACCCTCTACCACCGAGCCACCGCGGGGGCCCAATTCAGTCTACAGGGAAATCAAGTACACACATGGAAGAAGATAAAAGACAATGCTGAGAAACACCCGCTTAAGCAAATCAACAGGAATTTTTCACTGTTAACACTCTCACATCCTCTCCCTGCTTAACAAAGGCATCAAGATACAGTACTTCCTCACTTTGTGATCCTTAGTTCAACACCTCCTAAAATATGAAAGTAGAAGCAACTTCCAACTACGAAGCCATTGTTTCCTTGCTAAAGGAAGTGCAAGGTATTTCTTCCTCGCAAACCCATGACACAGCTATGGAGAGCTGCGCTGACTACCACAGACTCACCTCCTCATCCTCATCATCAAAAAGTCCCTTCCCTCCACTGAACAGGCCGCCTCCAGAACCGAACGGCGAGAAGCCTCCGTCTGTCAGCTTCGGGGGTGCGAATAAGTCATCTTCTTCATCTATCAAACAGAGGGAATGCTTCGCATGGAGAATTAAAGATGGGTTTGGAATTCCAATTTTGGGGATCAACATTACAAAGCCTCCAAAACTGGCAGGGGGTTTATCTAACCATAGGTAATAAGCACTATTTGGATGCTGGTGGTCTGAGGGCCTTCAGATTAGAAACCCATCGAATCCCTTGGCAGGCTCTTCAGGCTCCCACTCTCGAGTCTGCTGCATGTCTGGAGCAGAGTGGACTCTGCAGGCGATCCCTCTCACCTCACTGCCTCTGAAGCAAGTATAAGCTTCAGTTGCCATCAAGACCTATCCCACCAGAATCCGGGTGAGAGAAGGGTAGGGTGCGGAGAGATCAGACTGACACAACCCCAGGGGGAAATACAGTGGACGTTACTGCTGACCGTGAAAGGGCCTGATGTGACATTCCTTACTGAAAACAAATGCTAGCAATGCCTAGTTTATAAATGTCTAGAAAGACAGCTAATGGTCCCGTAAAATCCAGTAAATCAAACCTTTAAAGGATTTTTAACCCACACTCACTTCTCCCCACACCCCCAAAAGCATGCTGTTAAATCCTTTCTAAAAGTGAGTGGAGACAGACCTCATTTGTCAGCTTTTAAAGAGGCATTTTAATGAATTACAGAAGCGATATTCCCCTTCCTGAGTCAAGAGCGTCCTAAACAAGAGGATCGAGGGGAAAGGCTTACCATCTGAGGGAGCTTTCCTTTCCTTCTTCTGTTTCAACGTCTTCTGAGGTCTTGCTTCCCCTGGGGATAAGGCTTGAGGAATATTTCACACTTTAATGACACTCAGTCTACTCTTAACATTTATCTACTGAATCTTCATGCACATCCGCCAACCTCACAACTCCTAAGATGAGAGCAAGACTTTCAACTTGGCGTCTCTGCTGCACCTGAGCACCCACTCAGCGCCCTACCCAGAGAGGACACTCAGGAGTGCCTCTTTTCAAGGCAGAAGGGTCCGGCTATCACAGTAGGTCACGCGCATACCAGGATTTTGCACTTGCTGAAAGATTCTTCTGATATCTTTCCACTGTGTTAAATCACTAGAAAATAGTGCATGCTACATTTTTATTTAGTCACAATAAAATACAGGAGTAAGCATTAAGCCAGGGGTTGTTAATCTGGGCCGATGGTTCTCCGCGTTATTCATTAATGCCCCGAAACTTCACACAGAGATGTGTCTGTGCATTTTTCTTGGGGGAGGGGGCGGTCCAGTGTTTACTTATCAGAGAATCTAAAAAGCAAACCTGGTAACAACTACAATTCATGCTTCTGTGTCTAAGTAATTAAACGAGGAACCCGGCCGCAGGGAAGCCCAGAGAGGGGTCCCGACGGCCCCCGCCCACCGCGAGCGCCCTCAGAGGCGGGCGTACTTGCGCGCTCCTCCTCCGCCCGGCTCGAGGCGCCCCCTTTGATCCGAGCCGCCAGTTCATCAGCAAACGACGTGGGCCCGCTTCTTTCCTACGGCCAGGGAAGACCGAGAGTCACTTTTCGTGCTATTTGCTGTGACTAACTGGTACGGTTTACTTTGGGACCCCTAACAAAGCTATGCAAACAACAGCAAAGAAACTGATCTCCTGAGAAGATATGTCTAACTGACTACATGCAGGCATATGCGCCCTGTCACCTGGGGAGGACTCGGTGTCCCTTCAGAGGGAGACGCTCTTTACTGCCTTTTTTAAAGAAAATACTTAAACGTTAACAGTCACACATCTAGATAAGAAAAATGCCACAAGGTCCTTGGGGGGAGGAGTATTAGGATCTTGAAACTCCGAATGTGAATATGTATTGAATGATCTAACTAGTAAAATCTTAATATTTGGAGAAGAAAGTGGTACCTATTTGGCAACTAGGGATGCTCAACTATTATTTCCAAAAGTGAAAATGAATGGCTGGTCAAAGCGATGAAGTGAAAAACGGCATGATGCAAAATGAGACAGTTACAAACGAAAGTGGCAAGAAAAGGAACGGATCCTAGGAACCGCTCCTGAACCCTGCGGCGGCCATTCCAGCCTTTCTTACGGGTCCGGAACTTTCTTCAGCGTCCTGAGCATCCTCCTCCTCCTTCTCGGAGTCAGCAAAAATGTCGCAGCCATCCTCCTCCTCTTCCTCCTCACTCATCTGTGCAGCGTGCTAAGAGCAGAAACCATCAGACTGTAAGCATCAGACACGGGCATCAGGCTGAGAAGACACTGCCACTCGGCCTTCAGACTCCTTCCAAGTGGAAGAACAAGTAACGCACCGAAAGCTCCAAAGCAGTAAACGTGCTAGAGCGAACCAGACATGAGATCTGTCTTCAGTGCAACGAAAAAAAAGTGAGACACTGAAAACGCCCACCACTAGAGACATGGATGCACTAAGTGAGCGCACTGCCTTGGAAAAACACCAACAGTCGGAAAGAAGAGGCTGTAACAGCTGGAGAGGCGTCCAAGGCCGTCCAAGAGACGGAGCAGGAGCGATACACCCAGAATGAACGCGCCACCCTGACTCACAGCACTGCTAGACACGGACGTGTGTGTGAAAGCAAGGACCGCACGTGGAAATAGGTGCTCTCAGGTAACAGCCGTTATCTCTAGAGTGTAAAGGTAGGAAGAATCGATGGCTCAAACTTAATCTTATATGTTAAGTTCTAATTTTTACAAAGGTAGCCATTGTATGTAAAAACTGTTACATTTTTAAAATTTTTCAACATTGAAATCAATAAACTGTGCCAATCACTATGCTTAGAGCACTTTTTAAACTAATTTAATCCTTTTAACACTGAGATTAGCAGTGGCACACAAAACAATATAAACAGTTCCACCAATGCCTTTAAATTACCATATTATATTATTTGAAAAACTGTCAGAATTCATCAATCTTAATAGTAAATTCCATAGAAATACATATAGTCTCCAGAAGAACTGATTATTAAAATCATGAAGACAAGCCACATTTGTGAACACAAGAGTGAAAAATAAAAGTAACAATCAAAAAGTGCTGAATCTTTCATCTGATCGTTGGAAATTTTTGTGGGAAATTTTCTCTCAATTAGGAAAGTGAAATACAAACTGGAATCATCTCCATCAACCTGGAATCATCTCAACATACTGCTGAACACACACTATGGGAGCAAAACTCATGCATGATTCCAGTGCTGATGAGATTCTGGGAAAATCATTATGCGCCATCTGTTCATCTGGAACATCTATTAAACAGCAGTAGCAAGTGGTGTTAGATTACCTAATTCCTAAGAAAAGAGGTCAGAGGCAAAGGGTTTTTATGAATGAAAACTCTGAATGCAGTATTATCGCAAATATCAGAATCTTAACTATTTCCCATACACATTTAGAGACTGCAACAGTATCATACATGTATGTTAAACAAATGCCTAAGTTTACAAAGCAAATTACAAAGACTATTTAAAACGACAAAGAAATCCTTGTGATGAGTTAATATAAATATGCATGTTAATGAAAAGAATATGTTCTTAGAAGGATGTATAAAAATTAAGACAGCAGTGCTAAGACCGTAGGATGATAAGATTTCCATTTCTTGAGTGTTCCTTAGCCTTGCTGCAAGATTATCTTAAATTTTAAAAAAAGAAAAGTGGATTCACATGAAAATGTCAATATGGGAAACTGAGCTGTGTTTCAGAGGCTCTGCTTCGCAACTGTTCTTGTTTACTTCTTTGCTGTCCAAGAAAAGTGAGGAAAAGACAAAGTGAAATTGGGAAAACAGACACAGGGAAGCAGCAGCCTGAACACACTGAACTGCGGAGGAGACATGAGCATCTGCAAACGTGAATGGGCCCTTACTCACGTGCTGTGCTCGAACTGAATTCAAAGTCACTCCAACATGTGCACCTTACCCGGTTTTGATCACTGTCACTATGCTTGGCAAAATCTTCATCTGACCCCTTTTTGGGAGGAAAAGAAAGGCTGTGTTGACACTGGCTCTGCCTGGACGCACAGAAGTGACGCCGTGTCTGAGTCTCCGGGGCAGCCGCCCCCGACTGGCCTCTGAACTCACTACTGACCGCCTGCAGTACCAAGGTGCAGACGAGGTGGAGGGTTGGCAACATCACCAAGGGCTATCCCAGCTACAGGTCATTTTCTTAATTCTCTTTAAACCTCTCTGACGGTTCACTCATATCAATCTGCCCATCATTTCTAACCTCTGGATTAAGAGCTGTGCGTGTCATCAACTCAGTCACCAAAAGCTGCTTTGCACGGGTTTGCACTTTGTTTGGTTTGCATTGCTTTGCATTCTCTATTTTCCTTCTAAGTAAAACCATTACTTGATCAGGCCCAAGAAGGGAACATTAGTACTTAATACGAGCCATTAGGTAAAGGGTTGCTTCAGCAGCTAAAAGCAAAGGGTTTAGCTAATGACAATCAGCGAAAGCAAGGCTGTTTTTAAGAAGTTCATTTCCTCCGATCAGGTGCTTTGAGGGGAGGGCTGGAGGCAGGAGGAAAGGAAACCAACTGTGCAAGCAGAGGAGGAGGAGCGGGGAGGACCACGCTCAAGACTGGCCTTTCAGAAAGCAACATTCGGGAATGATCCGCCAGAGAGTTTCTACCCTTTGCAGTAACAAATATTCCACTTAAAGGAACAACGCCAGATATAATCAGATTCAAAGCCAAGGCCCGCAGACTCTGAGGCCTTAGAGAACAGGAGTCAGACCAGGCTCTTCGGGTGGGAAGATGCCAGAGGCGGCAGTCAGGCTGACGTTTGAGTGGACGCTTTCAGCAAGCTTCTGGTCTAGAAGGTTTTAGACTAAAGAACGTTTTAAATATGGACTTTTCTCCTAGAATTACTCAAAGACAGAACTTACCCAAAGACTGTATCTCACGCAGAGATTCCACCAAACTATCTAAGTCGTCCCCCTCGAAATACACTGGTAAGAGGGAAATGGGGCGGTGGGAGGGCGGGCAATGGCACAGGTGACGTAAAGGGTTAAAGCGGTTTCCTTTGGTTTTGTACACAAGGAAAAAAGGAACTCCCCACCCCAAGGAAAAGACCTGCAAACATGGCTTCTATTGCTATGAAGAGATTGTTGCAAACAAACTGCTAATCCACGAATATGTCACTTCCTGAGCCTGCTCAATGCACCCTGAGTTTCCTGCCACTGCAACCTGGGCACCTGGCAGGCCCTTAACCTGGGCACCCGGCAGGCCCTTAACCTGGGCACCCGGCAGGCCCTTACCTCCTCTTCGTCCTCGTCTTCGCTGTCCGCAATACTCCCGCGATCACTGCCTACTGAACCTTCTGGTTAGAAGAAAGACAAAGGTTACAGCCAATATTCGTAAGGAAACATTCTTAATTTCTCAACATCACACACCACCATACCTCAGCATCAAAAGATTTTGATAAAACCATCCATACTCATTCGTTGGAATTAAAAGTATCTTCACTATAGAGAGAAATGGAATATTTACACAGGCTCAAAGTATTTCCCCACAGGATATTTATTAGTTACCAAAAAATATATTAGTCACAAAGAAAAAAACTGGCTTACACTCTCTGAGATGTCAAGGTTGTGAAAAGCAAAAAAAGGCTGAGAAATGGTATCAAACTAAAAGACTAGAGAGATTTGACAACTAAATGCAGTGAGTAGACTGGATTTTGAACCAGAGAAAAAGAGAGACTGTAAAAGACATTACTGGGACAACTGGAAAAATCTGAGTATGGCTGAGGATTAGCTAGTGTTAAATCCAGTAAAATTTCCTAACTTTTCTAATTATACTTTTTGCTACTGTTGTTGGAGACCTGTCAATAGGTGACTTTATTTCATATGGGAAGAGGTTAAAAAGTCAAGTATATTTGACTTGTATATTCTTGCCAAGTCTCACAGGATTCAACCACTTGGATTAATTTTTTCTATTAATAAGCAGAATACAAAAATTAAAAGTCTCACATCGAAGCCCAATACACACATCCAGCCAAGATGACAGGCGGACGAATGAAGATGCAGAACGCGCGACTAAGCAAGAGGAAGTTGTTATTCTCAGAAAACACACGAAGAAATGCAGCTGTCCCTCAAGGGATAGGCTCCAGGAGCCCCTTTCCCCAAAAGACACACAGACACACACACACACACAGACACCAAGACGGCGTAGTATCCACGTATAACCCACAGCCTTCCCCTGTATTCAACCTCAACTCATCTCCAGATTACTTATAATACTTAATACAATCTAGGTGCTATGTAAATTGTTGCCTGTGCAGCATGGCAACTATTAGCTTTGGAGATTTTCTGTAATTTTTTATTCCCAAGTATTTTCTATCCAGGTTGGTTGAATACATAGGTGCAAAACCCGTGGAGATGAACTGCCAACCGTGTACATGAGTCAGGCGGCATGATGTCTCCTAAGCAGGTTCAGAAGAAAGTGATACTATATAGAGACAGAATGATACACAAATAAGGTGAAACAGTCACAAATGGTAACCTGGGTAAACGGTGTGTGAGAGTTCCTTGTCCTAGTCTTGTAACTTTAAGACTTTAAAGTGAAGTTTGAAATTATTTTTAAATAAAAAGTTAAGCTATAAATGTTAAAAGCAACAAAAATACGTAGTGCAAAAGTGTACCTTCACTAGAAAGCTCTCCAAGACCTACATCTTCCTGCTCCATGAATAGCTTTGACCCAATTAAATAAGGTAAAGGACGGTCAATGTACAGATCCTGTAAACAACGAAAAGGAATAAGCAGTTAAATATTGAAATTGAAAATAAAATTATGTATTCCATTTGACGTCCACTTCCATCTGACTACCCCAAAAAAGTCACATAATAAAAGAGATAAGAAACACAGCAGGATTTTTTTTAATCACTGATTTTAAAAAAGTTAAATCCTAGATAAAGACAGAAAAAGTAAAGCTGATTCATAGAGGCTTTCCCTTCTCAAGTGCCTTATTAACAAAAATGGCAAAGGCGTGTAAAAAGTTCACCAGCAGTAACTGACCAAAGAAAGGGGCACAACTTCATAGCAACATGCCCCAGAAGGGGAGGGCCGAGGAAAAAAACTGGAAATCCTGACAAGGTGTTGTGAGGGTGACCTATCTGCCTCCTCTGAAAAGCAACTTGGTGAGCAAAAACCAGCCCATCAACGACTTTTGATAACGAAGTCCTAAATTTGGAGAAGCACACGGAGGAAATAACACAAGCAGCTAGTGGGTAGTGGGACGTGTGCACAAATGGGGTACAAGGCGCAAAGGAAGGGGGGAGAAGGCCGCCTCCCCTCTGCATCGGGGCAGAGGCAGCGGCTCAGGCACAGAGCGCGGGCGGAGAGAAACGGGTGTCTACCCTCGAATACCAGCTGTCCACAGGGCAAGCATCTACAGTCAGCATGATCAACTAAAGGAATGTTTCCAACAGACTGATAAGAACCTATCCAGGAGAGGGAGAAAAAAAAACAAAGAAAATAATAATAATACCCCTCGGAGGCTCACACGGCAGAATTTAGAGAAGTGAAGCTGGTAAAACAGGATCAGAAGATCAAACAACAGAATAAAACAAAGTACACTGTCTACAGGCGCATGTCAGAGAGTCTTCCATTTCAGGCCATTGCCAACATCAAAAATCTAGAGCCGAGAAGCCCTCCACCCTGCAGGCGTGCAGCTTTAACAGCTCTTCCCTATAAAGAAGGCCCTGGGGACAGACGAGAACAGCTCTGTCCTTGGAAAATGACAGAAAGCTTGGGAAGGTTAATGTGAAGGTCAAAGATACAGCAAAAACTAACTCAGTGCAAAGAAATCAGAGTGCTAACTGGGCTGACTGTCCACCGACTCAGAAGGCCTTTCCCATGTGCTTCTACAACAGAAAAGCTGGTGAGACTTGCAAGGAGGAAACGTGGCCCAGGCCGTGCATTTCCCAGGGTCTGCTGTGTGCCGCAGTCACGCAGCGTGTCCAGCTCACTGCAGCCCCAGGGGCTGCAGCCCGCCAGGCCTGTGCATGGACTCTCCAGGAGGAATACCGGAGTGGGTGGCCACGGCCCTCTTCAGGGGATCTTCCCGACCAGGGGACTGAACCCCGCTCTCCTGCACTGCAGGCGGACCCCTGACTGCGTGAGCCACCGGGCAGCCCTGCTGCTGACTTCTCAGTCCCGACAGTGAAAAGCCACGACGACCAGCGCCTATCAGGGGTAGAGGACCAGCCCCTGCTCGGAGGGCTAGCCCAAACGGGAAGAGAAGCGTGCAGTGCACACAGGATACAGGAGGCTGGCTTCGCTTCAGTTCGCAAGGCCTACGTGTCGCAATGGCTCTCACAACCAGCACGGCAGCCTCCTGTGTCCACTGCCGAGCCAGCCCGAGAGAAAGCACGGCAAAGCCAGGCGCCCCTGCTTGGCCAGCAGCCTCGTCAAGAAGACTCACAGCAGCTCCATTCCCATTGGCTGAGACCGGCAACAGCCCGCATGTCTTTTAACACTTCTGAGGTCCCTCTGTGTGCAAGCTACAGAATGTCAGTTTCCCAACAACCCCTGCCTCTCATGAGCCTCCTCATCCTTCGAAACCCAATTCAAATCTCACCTTCACACTGATTTCTCCAGCTAGAAGTCAAAACATCTATGATGGAGACCTTCGTGACTGCCCCCTTTCTCTGACCGTCTGGTATTGTTATGACAAGCATCCTGAGAGTAGGAGAGAAGCCCTGCATCTCCGTGCTCCCCCAACTTGGCATGCTAGAACCGGGCGAGTGCTCAGGCCATGCTCCTGGACAGCAGCCCTGACTGCTAGAGTCAATATGAGGGCGCCACGTGACACCCTCACCTCTTAGAAGTGAGGGCCACATCTTAACAATTCTGCACCCGAGTAAAGGACCCAAGTCACAACAGGTGTAACGATAAATATTACAGTTGAACGTCTTTACCTTTGGCTCAAGGATCAATTCCATCCGCTCATTAGCATCATCTTCTTCAGAGTCTGAGTTTCCTGCTTTTATATCTAGTTGCTCAAATGCACTGTCCAACACCTGTAAGCCATAGTTCACAGCCTCCTGGACTTTAGGAATCAGATCTACTTCTTTCTGTTCCCGGGTCTTTTCCTAGGAAAAAGTAACTTTTAGTTAAGATCTCCAGTATATTGATACCACCCTAATAAAACACTGGGAATGTTCACTGAGGCCTAGACTCATGCTCAAAAACAAAAAAAATCAAAAAAACTTAATTAAAAATGTTGTTCTTAATCATTTACAATGTTAACATGTTGAAAGTCAAAGATTTTGCTAAATGCCTCATCGCAGACTTTGGAGTGTTAAGTCCCAAATGTGTCTACGCATTGAGTACACACCAAATTACAGAAGGTTCTGGAGCTCCAGGTTCACCAGTTACGAAAAACAAAAGCGCGATGGAGTGACGGTGCAGCCTCTGGAGACCACGTGCCAGCGCCCGCAGCAGTG
>SJYF01000205.1:3599863-3626599 GCA_006410515.1 Procapra przewalskii | reverse complement strand
AATGCAGAGCACACACTCGCGGTTGTCAGAGGGGTGGGGGGTCGGGGAGGAACGGATTGGGAGTTTGGGGTCAGCGGATGCAAACTGTTACCTGCTTAACGGATGAACGACCCAGTCCTAGGAAACGATGTTCAATATCCTGTGGTAAATCGTAATGGAAAAGAATATGAAAAAGAATGTACATGTGTGTAACCATCACTGTGGTGTACAGGAGAAATTAGAACACTGTAAATCAACTATACTTTAATAAGTTATTTTTAATCTGTTTCACTTTAGAAAAGAAAAAAAAAAGGAACTCTTCCAGGAAGACTGTGGAAGCCAGGGGGCGCTGAAGGGGTGCGTGAGCCGAGTTGAGCTTCAGCTGAAGGGCCCGGGAGGCAGGCGCGCAATTAGGCCGGAGTACGCAGGGAACCAGGTGTGTTCAGAGGGGAGCCAAAAGGATCTTGGAAGACCCATCCAAGGAGCTCTAAGCTTCCGGAGATGTGTGCAGAAGAGCTCGCGGCTGCTGCGCCTCTTCCTTGCTGCATCTCCGCTGTCACTGGATCAGCACACCGAAACCCAGATTTACTGGAGATTGATCTGTCTCGTTATCATCATGCTTTTAAGGACATGCTCGGGTTCAACTCACTGAGTAGGGCCTCCTTAAAATCCTTTATTCCCTAAATCCTTCACTCCGTAGGCAATGCCCGCAGATTCAAGTCCAAATTTCTTGTATAACAGGCAAAATCCACTTGTAATCTGACCCCTGCGTGTGAATCCATTCTCAACTTGCCCGACTTCCCAGGAGCGCTCAGTGATTCAGCTGTTCTGCCTCACACTTCCCTGAAGGTCCATCTGCAGAGACCTTCTGCCAGACCAACTTACTTTTTAAAATGAAGATTCCAATTTCTTTCCATTCCTCTGTGCCCATGGGCAGGTTATTTAATCCGTCTAAGGTACCTGTCTTTCAGGAACGTGGTGTTAAATGTGGTATTTGTAAAGTACCAGAGTGCCTGCCATACTGTAAGCATTAAACATAGCTCTTCCCGTGTTTTCTGTGCTCTTTATCAAACTCTTGCCCTATGTTTCTGTTTGCCTCTATCTCTTGAGTGAAGACTCCCCTGATTACCCCAAGGATAGTTTGGAGTACCCCTCCTCAGTTATCTGGGGCTTCTCTCCTAGCTCAGTTCCTAAAGAATCTGCCTGCAATGCAGGAGACCTGGGTTCGAGCCCTGATTGGGAAGATCCCCTGGGGAAGGAAATGGCAACCCACTCCAATATTCTAGCCTGGAAAATCCCATGGAGGGGGAGTCTGGCGGGCTACAGTCCCTGGGATCACAAGAGTCAGATACAATTTAGTGACTACACCGCCGCCACCACCTCAGTTATTCTCTAATGTTTGCACAAATATCCAGGCTTCCCTGGTGGTTCAGAGAGTAAGCAATCTGCCTGTAATGCGAGAGAGCCTGGTTCCATCTCTGGATTAGGAAGATCCCCTGGAGAACGGAATGGTTACCCACTCCACTGTTCGTGCCTGGAGAATCCCATGACAGAGGAGCCTGGTGGGTTACAGTCCATGTCCCGAAGAGCCGGACATGACTGAGCAGCTAACACTGCCACACTTCTCACAAATACTCATCATAGAGTATCACATTATATTATGTTTTATAATGTCTCATGTATAATAATATATAGCATGTTTGAAGTACCAAGAATTTACTACTTTATGCACAGAGATGTTAAGTAACTTAGACAAAACCGTAAGCGGTGCCCGGAGCCCACACGATTAGCCACTATGTTGCTCTGCAGCTGGTCTTAACTTTCTTGAAGGAACTCGTTTCTAAGTTGCAGTCTACCAACCTCCTGGCCATTACTTCACATTCATTTAAACTATTTTTAATAAATAAAACCACTTTAGAATTTGGTTGGTAAAACTGGGCCGAGCCAATTACCAAACTTACATCTCCTCTAACATCATCATGGACAGCTTCAGGGGGCACATGGGTAAGCTTGGCCTCAGCGTACCTTACTCTGCACTCCAGTTCTCAGAGCCCCTGAATTACCCACCCCCTGGACCCTGTCAGCTAAAACTGCTGACTTCTCACTGTGGACTGTATAGAGCTGCCTCTTAAACTTCCAAGCCCCTCTGTTATTCCCTGGTCTTTTCTCAACTAACCCAAGTCTCTCAATGCCCCACCACGCCATTTCACGCTCTCAGCTTTATTTCCTTGCTTCGTCTGCCTAGAGCTCGTGATGTTAGCCTTCGACTTCTGTTGACAGCCCATCAATAGGCTCACTTCATAGTCTTGACACACGGTCCCTGCTAGCTCCTAGCTTTGAATCAGTCTAACTATGCCCTTTCTCCTTCCTGACACCTAGTTTCCTGAAGGAAATCACTACGATTTCATGTTCTGCAAACTTAGCTGGCCTCTCAGCACTGGCTAACAGTTCTTTTACTTAAACTTGACCCGTGCACTTAACCTTGGTTAGCTCTCTCCCGTAACTTTGCCGTCTGCTCTACTCGCCTCTTCCAGAGAAAGCAGACTCCGCTTCTCATTTCACCTAAAGATGTCTCTGTGTCTACATGCTCTGTATCCCATACAGTTTTTTTTTCTTTGCACACAACAGAATATGACTGGCAAACTCAAAACAGAATTGGGGTTGGGGGAAAGATATTGCAGGATTCACTGAACTTAAGGAAAGCGAAGCAGACACTGGTCTTGGGAAGGCCATACATAAATCAGAGGAACTTGGGACAGTCTCCTCTGAGTCACCACCATCAGAAGAACTCAGTTCCAGTCATCTTCCTTCTTGGTTTTTGCCTCTGAATTTCACATTCCTGAGATGAATAGAATCTCATTAGCTTCCCTTGGACCACATTCCCACTTCCCTAATTGGTTCTTCTACCGAGATCATCTAGAATGGAGAGTAGTCCCCAGATGGAAATTTGGGACTGTTACCAAAATCAGGAAGAAGGGGAATTCCCAGGTGGCGCTAGCAGTAAAGACTCTGCCTGCCAGTGCAGGAGATGCTGGTTCAGTCCTGGTTGAAAAGATCCCCTGGAGCAGGGAACGGCAACCCCCTCCAGTATGCTTGCCTGGAAAATCCCATTGGCAGAGGAGTCTGGTGGGCTACAGTCCCTGGAGCTGCATGGAGTCAGACATGAGTGAGCACGCATGCACACAAGTCTACAATAAGAAAAATGCTGCAAACAGTGGGAAGAAGGGATGCTTGGCAAGCAAAAGAAACAGGCTACAAACTGCCTAGCTCCTCGTTTCCAGTCTCGGGAAAAGTCAACCCCTTTTTGCCCAAGGCCAGTAACCACTATGCTCTTGACTGAGCCTTTCCTGCTTCCCCTGGGATGGTGCTGCTCTGAACTCTCTTTCCTGTGTGTTCAGTCTTAGTGTCTTTCCTGGTATTCCTTCACATGTTTTTGAGTCGTGTTTTGTATTGAATCTATTCATGTTAAAGAGATCTTGTACTGTAATAACCATGCATGAAAATTCACATAAATATACCTATCATACGGGTGACCCTCTTGCTATCCTTACATGATTAAAACTGTCAACCAATGAAAATCCTAGAGGAGTTTCCTGTAAAGATATTTGTGAAGTCAAGTATATCAGGGGGAGATCTCAGACCCAGAACCTTAATCTGAGTTTCTCTGAGTTAATCTGATTTTCTGTCCTGAGGTGTCTCCACGGGGATCTTGCTAAAGTGCAGATTCCAAATGAACAGGTGCGAGATGGGGCCTGAGACTCTGCCTTTCTGACAAGCTCCCAGGTGATGCCCAGACTCCTCAAACTCAAGAGGGTTGGAATAAAGAGCCAGGCTAAGCGCTCCCTGGCGAGCAGTACGGCTCCATGGCCAACTCTGTCAGCCAGCGTGTCTCTGTGCCATATGAAAAGTCACTAAGAAAGGTTGTCATAGAGGAGAGAGGCCAAGTCTTGCTTTGGGAGGCTCCCATGGAAGCCAGGAACTGGGCCCTACAATTTACATAGAGGACCTTCGGTGGGAGTGCAATGTATTAGGGCCAAACCCTTTGGATGGTAGTGGAAGAAAATTTCTTAGGCTTAGAAACTGAAGCAGCCCTCTCTTGAACTGTTGGATTTAGGGAGGCCCAGATATAGCAGGACTCCCCACAGTTTCCTTGCCGCCCCCTGGATCACTGGACCTCAGGGGAGAAGGAGAGGGATCTGCCCAGGCATTGTCCCAGGCACCGAGCCAGTGTGAGTTCAGGGAATCAAGCATTAATGAGATTTATACACCAGGAACTTTGAGATTCTAGTCAATTAAGTAACCAGTAACCGCTGCATTAGGAACGTCAAAGGAGAGAAAGAAAGAGAAACCGTGGTACTAGAGAGTCAATTCCTAGGTAGGTTGATAAGAAGTCCAGGGCCCCTGAGGAGGAGAAAGGGGTCCGGAGCCCTTGAGAAGGAGAAAGGAGTCTGAGGCTCTCCAGGAGAAAAGTGCAAACATTTTCTTCCACATTGTTTTGTCTTAGTCAATATAACAATGTGTCTTACATGTTTCTCCTTAAGGAGGCTTTCTGACTAATCTTGTTATCTTAAGACATATGTTGTGGGAGTGGGTCTGATAAGCCCACTAAGGTCCGTCTAGTCAAGGCTATGGTTTTTCCAGTGGTCATGTACAGATGTGAGAGTTGGACTGTGAAGAAGGCTGAACACCGAAGAACTGATGCTTTTGAACTGTGGCGTTGGAGAAGGCTCTTGAGAGTCCCTTGGACTGCAAGGAGGTCCAACCAGTCCATTCTAAAGGAGATCAGCCCTGGGATTTCTTTGGAAGGAATGATGCTAAAGCTGAAACTCCAGTACTTTGGCCACCTCATGGGAAGAGTTGACTCACTGGAAAAGACTCTGATGCTGGGAAGGATTGGGGGCAGAAGGAGAAGGGGACGACAGAGGATGAGATGGCTGGATGGCGTCATGGACTCAAAGAACGTGAATCTGAGTGAACTCCAGGAGTTGGTGATGGACAGGGAGGCCTGGCGTGCTGCAATTCTTGGGGTTGTAAAAAGTCGGACACAGCTGAGTGACTGAACTGAACTGGACTGACTGTCAGCTCTAATCTTGCTAATTTAAGATGTATATTGTGGGAGTGGGCCTGGTGAAAGTGTGTAAGGCCTTGATAAGGCTAGTGAGTGGGGGCACTGCCTCTGTCCCCCTTCTTATGTCTATGTCAGAAGCTTTCTCTGTCCCTTGTTATACTTTAATAAAACTCTGCTACATTAAAGCTCTTGAGTGATCAAGCCTGGCCCCTGGTCCTGAAGCTAAATCTTTGGAGATCAGGAATCTGACATCATTCACCGTAAGCTATCAGTACAATATAATTAGCAACAGTGTAAAAATTCAAAATGTAAATTCCAAATAGATTCTGCAAATTATGACTTAATACTGGGGTTTCAGAATATGGATAAAGTTCTGAGGGCTGTGGGGGTAGAGAGGAAATACTTTAGACTTTGCAGTATGAAATTTGAATTTAATGTTCTTGTAAGTATTTTATTTCTATAACAGCATCATTTTAGAAGAGCTCTAATTAAATTTTCCAGATTGCCAAACAGAAGGATTTATAAGCAGTTGATTGGAAATAACGGACAAATTTAAAGTAGCAAAATGCATAAGCCTGATATTAATTAGTGACACAAAGAGTTGTTCTGAGTGTGTTTCCAGCTTCTCTCTTCTCTGCTCAAGTGGAGAGGATTTCCCTTTTTCTTGATATTATATGTTAGAGCTCGGAAAGTGGATAGCTCAAGAGAGATCACAGAAAAGCTTTAATGGTCTAGAAACTGTTGGGTTGGTTTCATTGTGTCCCTGAAACCTTATCTGGAGTATAATTTTTCCCACCTGCTTATATAAAAGATGACTTTCCCATACACACACACACGCAAACACAGACATCCACATACACACGGCTTTGCTTAGCAAGGTGCTAGTAACCTGCGTATTCAAGAGTGGCTGCCCCCATCCTTAGTCCACAGCTGAATATGGCAGACGCCTCTCCTTCCTTAAGATTCCAGCGTCTGGTGAGTACTGTGGGATAGAAGGGAGGGAGAAGAAAGAGATCAGGCATCCTGTCGTGCAAAGGTTGGTAAACCGCTTGTGCCTACACAGCCCATTCCCTGAATGCATAGCTGGTCCAGTTAGCAGATCTGCCGTCTGTGCAAAGGCAAGCGTGTCCAGAAGGAAAAGAACTGTAATCAAACTCATTCAGCAAATAATCAGACTTTGAAAGTAAAATCAGGCTTTACAAAGAAGACTAAAGCCCTTGTATGTACCCCACTCCAAACTCTCCCCACAAGCCAACATGTACCACTCACCCCACTTTCCATCTCAGCTCATCCCTTAGAGATGACCTTAACTCTGAGTCTGATGTTTAAGTTTTCAGAGCTTTTTCTAGGTGTCTATGTATATGTGTCTACCTATCTAACTGATCTATACATACAGGATTTATTTATGTGGTTTTACACATGTAAACTCCTACCCTGATGGCTCAGTAGTAAAGAATCCTCCTGCAACTCAGGGGACGCAGGAGACTTGGGTTCAATCCCAGGATCAAGAAGATTCCCCTGGAGGAGGAAATGGCACACCACTCCACTTTTCTTGCCTGGAAAATCCCAGGAGCCTGGCGGGATACAGTCCAAAGGGTCACAAAAAGTCAAACGTGACTAAGTATGCCTGCCTGCACATATGTACGTGAATTTTGTACCTTTCATTCTGCATATTTTTAAATATTCACAATATCTCTATCCATATAATCATAAGCTAAATTATTCTTTTTAACTGCTGTGAAGTATTCTGTAGTAACATGCTATGGCTTATTTAGTTGTTACCTCACTTATTTAGGTTCTTTCTAATATCTCACACTTCCTTGTACCCATATGCAAATATTTTGATTTTAATAGATATGCTAAATTGTTCTGCAACTTATGCCAAACTACACCTCCAATGGTGGTCTACGAGGGTGTAACTGTCCAACTTCCTAACTAATGTGTTATCACACATTATCAAAATTAAAATATTTGCAATCTGATCAGGGAAAATGGCATCTTGGTGCCATATATTTGTATTTCCTTCATAACTGGGGAGATTGAGCATCTTGTCCTTAGCTTATTGGCAATTTTCATTTTCCTCAAATGGTTTTTTCACACAAATCTCCCATTTTTTATTTCACTTTAAATGTTTTTTCTTATTACAGTCAATCATTTGTTTGAATTTAACCATGTTATCTTACTTTGCGTTTGCTATTTCCTGTGGTCTCCTTTTCTTTCTTTTTTCTCCCCATTCTTGATTTCTGTTGGGTTGATTAAATTTTCTTTGTTCCATTTTCTTCCTCTACTAGTGTGAAATTTATATATTCCATTGCCGTTTTTTACTCAATTTTTTATACCCACACAGAAAGTTATTCTTGCCTAACAAAATCTAAAGTTAATCAGTATGTATATACTCTTCCCAAACAGAACATCTTCACTTCCTTCTGCTGTTTCCCTTCTCCCCAAATCCTTTATTGATATCATCCAGAATTCTAATTCCAGACTGTTCTTTTAAACATTTTTGGTAATCAACTCTAACCTAGTCTCAGACTATAGGAGTAGCTGATGAAGTGGCCGAGATGACTTTTTTCATGCTGCTGCTGCTTCTGGATTCCCAGTCTCTCTCCTGTGTCGGTGTGCACCTGCGGTACTTGTTCCAGTGAGAAGCTGCTGGTGCTGAACTTGCTTAGATGCTGTATGCTTCAAATATCCCTTTTCGCCTGTGCTTGTAAGTGATGCTATCTGAGTGTAGAATTCCAAAATGACAGTGACTTGTCAATAGCTCGTTGAAAGTGCTGCCTCATTGTCATCTTCTATACAGTGCTGCTAGTGAAATTGACAATGAAAATCTGATCCTTATTTCTTCGAACCATCTTTCTGCTATGGTAACTTGTAGCGTGTTTTTCCTTTAATTTGATGTGCTGAAATCTCATCGCTCTCTTCACTTCTGAGGAACAGTTAGCCATTGATCACGTGTTTTCTCCTCCTTTCTCTCTATTCTCCCCCTCTGGAATTCCTAAATGAAAGCGAAAATGTCCTTATCTGTTCTTTACGTCTGTTAACTTTTTCACTTTCCTTTCTTCTTTGTACTACTCTGTAAGACCCTCTCAACTTATTTCCCAGCTGGCTAATTTACACTTTGGTTTGTTTGTTCTGTTATTCAGAATAAAATTTGACTTTTTTCTCTTCAATAATTTGGGCTTAAATTATCAACATTTCTAATTGGTTCTTTTTCATAATTCTTTGGTTTTATTTTGCTTTTTTTAAAAAATTATAATTTATTATAACACTAATAAATCCATTGCATATCAGCATAAATTAAATATTTTCATGAAAAATTAATTATATGTTCACAAAAACAATTTAGTCAGAGAGTGCACTGGCTTACGTTTTTGGAGACCTGTTCAATACCTGGCTTAATAAAACAGTATCGCTTTAGTTGGGTAAATAGGAGAAACAAAAGATGCCTACAGAAATAATAGTTGACAAATAACATAACTTTCTTAAATGCACTGAATAATAGTCTATGGCTCATAAAGAACCGTAAGTTGAACTTGAGTTAACAGTGGACACTTGCTCCAAATTATCAAACACAAGGTTCCCCAAGTTTTGTGTGTGTGTGTGGTGCTAAGATACTGAACAAACTCGTTTTAATCATCTATTGATCACGTATAAGACCTTTCATTTGCTCGTGGCTCCCTCTGATACTGGCACGTCTTGACTGTACACTAATTTTCTGGTTTAGACTCCTCCCACCTGATTCAGAATTCAGCAGAATCTCTTTGTGGTGTGAACTTAGGTTGCCTGAGGCCCTGTCCTCTCTCCTGGCTCCTATCAGTCTCTTTCCTGGGGGACCTCGTTGTTTGTTCTGTACTCTCAACCACTCCTCATGATTTCAAGGTCAGGCGTGACCCCCGAGATTTAATTCTTATATCTGTTTTATCGTGTATAAAGATAGGGCCTGGAGATGAGTGATTTTCAGACTGTTTTTATTGCATAATCTTAAATCCCTAAAATATTAATACATTTAAAAAATATATCAGCAAAAGTTTTGCTTTTTACTTAGGGAGGTAGAGAGTATCAGACCTCAGCTCACAGTAGGTCTGTGGCTTTGTGAGTGTATGTGTGTGTGAGTGTGTGTGTGTGTGTGTGTGTGAGTGGGTGTGTGAGTGTGTTCGCATGCCCATGCTGTGACATTTTAACTTGAAATCATGTTTTAGTGTCAGTACACTAAATCAATTTAGTTTACATAAGTCAATCTGCAATCTCCTGTTTTTAAAAAAAGGAGGGTTAATATCTATAAGGAATACTTTGAAGGAGTAACTGATAAATAATTCCAAATCTCATGATAATCTAATCTGCTTGTTTTTGTTGTGAATAGTGTTGCTCAATCCAATAAAATAAAGTTCATAGAGCTGGTTCAGGTAGCTCTGTCCTTATCTCTCATTACAATCTGCAACAATGTTGAGGACTCTCCTCTGAGGTTTGGGCTTAATGCTTCAACTACTCAAGTGCAGTGGAAGATACCCTCTGCCACGCCTGTAAATCTTGAGTCCTCTGGCAAAAAGCCACAGGGTGGGAACATAATGCTTTGAAACAAGGTGTACTTCCTTATAAACTGGGACTGACTGACTGCAGTTTCTCTTCAAATAAATTTTTCTTTATTGAATATAGGAAAAGATGTTAGGGATTTTTCTCTGCTGAATATAAGAATTCAAGGTCATCTTATGAATGTCTGTGCATCTAAGCTTTGGAGAAGAGTGTTTTTTAAAAGAATTTTTGAGATATAATCAACATATATTTAGTTTCGGGTATACAGCATAATTATTTGATATTTGTATATTTTGCAAAATGATCACCACAGTAGGTCTACTTAATCGGCATCATCATACATAGTTACAGATTTTTTTCCTTGTGATGTGTACTTTTATGATAAGATTTAATCTTGGAAACTTTCAAATATAAAATAAGTATTATTAATTGTAGTCACCGTGCTGTAAATTACATTTCCATGACTTCTTTAGTTTATTACCAGGAGCTTGCACCTTTCGACCTCCTTCGCCCACTTCTCACACCCCTCCGCCCCCGCCTCTGGGAACCGCCAATGTGCTCTTCATAGGTACGGGTTCATTTTGAGGAGGAAGCTTGCTTGCTTGTTTGGGTTTGTTTTTGTTTTCCTATTCCACACGTAAGTGACATTATATTTTATTTGTCTTCCTGGAGAGGAATCTTTATGACCTATTTGGACCCTCTGGAGATTAAAAACATCTGTTTAAATAACTTTTATTGTTACCTCTTGCTTCCTTGATCGGTGAATACTATGCCATCTTCCTCCTCTTTTTCTCATCTTCTCTTTTGCCATCTGGGCCCAAGTTCCCATCTTTTTGGTCTTTGCTGCTTCTTCTTTTCTGACCATATATGAACCAGAAAAAAAAATTATAAAAGTGATTTGTTGTTTTAGCTAATATAAACATATTATCCCTGTTTTCACTGCCAAGCCAGTACATAAGATTTTTAAAATCATTTCTTTACTGTAAAAACAAGAGACACTCTGCCAAAACGAACAGAATTATTTGGATTATCATATACCTAGAGAAAAGACACTTATTGTAGCCACAGAGCTCAGCTAATTTTCACAAATGGAGCAAAGCCACAGAACCAGAACTTAGATCAAGAAACAGACCATTGCAAACACCCCAGGAGCCCCTCTTCTGTCCCCATCCAGCTCCACTCAGACTTCTAATATCATAGATTAATTCCAGCTATCATTGTGCTTTGTCTCGATGGCGAGAAATACCCTAGTTTCAGTTCCCTTAGAAGCTGACCTTGAGAGAAGGACTTTAGAGCAGGCAGTTTATTGGAAAGGCAGAGTGAACCCGAGGCAGGGAGGGGGCAAACGGAGGATGGACAGCAGCTGCCGACAGAGGGAAGATTAAAAATCAAGCTGGCACGGCGAGTGGCTGGAGCCTTCTCCTGCAGGGAACCTTCAGAAGACCCTTCACACTCACGACTCAGAGTCGTCTCTCCACGGGGAGGAGGGAGCTGTTATGTTCCTACGGCCGACTACTGTCTGCGCCTCTAATGCCTTTTCCTGCCCCGCGCCCAGCCCACCCTTCACCCTGCGCTCAGCTGTCGTGTCTCTCAGCCGCCCTTAACCTGGAGTGGAACCTCGGTCTTGCGCTCTTTGGTCTCCTTCTGTGGCCTTGACCTTTCTGGAGAGCACTGGCCAGCCCTTCTGTGCAGTGTCCCCACCTGGGAAGCGTAGGCGTGTCTGCATCACTCCTCATTTCAGGGTGAAGAAACAGAGACACAGAAAAGGGAAATAATTGTTTCAAGGTCACACAGCTCACGAGTAATAGAGTCTGTACTTGAATCCAGACCATACGGCTCCAGGTGGCTGGTTCTTAAGAAGTAAGAAATGATGGATTCTTGGACTATTTAACTGAACGATTGTATGTTACAAAGTGCTGATGCTGTTTGCTCCCGTAGCGGACAGTGGTGATGCTCCACCTCCCGGGGCTCACTGAAACTCATGTCCATCGAGTCGGAGACGCCATCCATCCATCTCATCCTCTGTCATCCCCTTCTCTTCCTGCCTTCAATCTTTCCCACTACCAGGCTCTTTTTCAGTGAGGCAGTTCTCCACATCAGGTGGCCAAAGTACTGGAGTTTCAGCCTCAGGATCAGTCCTTCCAATGAATATTCAGGACTCATATCCTTTAGGATGGGCTGGTTGGATCTCCTTGCAGTCCAAGGAACTCTCAAGAGTCTTCTCCAACACCACAGCTCAAAAACATCAGTTTTTCAGTGCTCAGCTTTCTTCACAGTCTAACTCTCACATCTATACATGACCACTGGAAAAACCACAGCCTTGACTAGACAGACCTTTGTTGGCAAAGTAATGTCTCTGCTTTTTAATATGCTGTCTAGGTTGGTCATAACTTTTCTTCCAAGGAGCAAATGTCTTTTAATTTCATGGCTGCCGTCACCATCTGTACTGATTTTGGAGCCCAAAGAAAATAAAGTCTGTCACTGTTTCCACTATTTCCTGGTATAAATACACTCAATTCTGTTTCTTTGGTCATTTGTTTCCTTATAAAGTCTCTTGTATCTCATAAAACTTATACTAAATGAATTTGTATATATCTTTCTCTGGTTAATCTGTTTGGGTTAGTTTATTTCAAACCCAGCAAGGAACTTTAAGAGAGTTAAGGGGAAATGTTTTCCTTCTCTAAAGTAGAAATCCCTAAGTATTGCACAAAATATCTGTTAGAGATGATAAACAAATTCAGCAAAGTTTCAGGATAGAGGATGAACTCACAGAAATTAATTGCATTTTTATATACTAACAATGAGCAATACCAAAAAAATTAATAAAACAATTCCACTTATAATAATATCAAATAGAATAAAATACTTCAAAATAAATTTAATTAAAGTCTTGTACACAAAAAAATGGCGAAAGACTTCTACACTAAAAACTACAGAAAACCGCTGAAAGAAATTAGAGGAGACACAAGTGAATGGAGATGCAGCCTATGCTGTGGACAGAAGGACCGATATTATCTTAATATTGTTCAGGTAACAATGCTGCCCAAAGCAATCTACAGACTCAATGCAACGCCTATGAAGACTGCAAAGACTTTTTTGCAATTTGCAATTTAGAAATAGAAAAACCCATCCTAAGATTCGTATGGACTCTCAAGGGACCCCACAAAGGCAAAGCAATCTTGAAAAAGAAGAACGAAGTTGAAAGATTCACACCTGTTGATTTCATAACTTACTACAAATCTATGAGGTAATCAAGGTAGTATGATGTTGGCATAAGGACACACATATGGACCGATAAAATAGAGAGCCTGGGAATGAATCCTCATATATATGGTCAGAGGACTTTTAACAAGACTGTCAAAGCAATTCGATGAGGAAAGAGCAGTCTTTTGTCACTGGGAAAACTACCATTTGGTATTAGGAAAACTGAACATCCATATGCAAAGAATGAAGTGGAGCTTTATACCAGATACAAAAATCAACACATCTGGCTGCACAGTGAGTAAGGCTCTGTGTCTCCACTGCAGGGGCCAGGGTCCGATCCCTGGTTGGGGAGCTAGGATCCTGCATGCCTCACGGGACAGCCGGAAAAACTGACTCAAAACAGACCAGAGACTTTAAATTACGACCTTGGCTCCTTCCCTGCCTTAGCTGTCTTCCTTTAGAAAAGACTTCTGTTGGGGTCCGTCTCCCACGGGTACAGCTTCTGGTGACTGCTCCCACCCCTGGGGGCTAGAGAGCCGCCCTGTTACTGGCAGCCTCTGGAAGCGCCCCGTCCTGTGCCCCGCCTGCGCCCCGTCCTGTGCCCCGCCTGCGCCCCGCGCAGTCCTCTTCCCAGCAGAAGTCTGACTGATACATCGGGGGAGGGAGGAGGAATGAGGAAGAGGACACGCGGATGCAGGAAAGTAAACAGCCTCTCTCACATGCCAGCTACTGTTAGTTTTGCATTTTATTTTATGTTATCCTCACAATAAACTTGTAATAAAGATCCCATCAACTCTATTTTCTGAGAGATTAAATAATTTCTCTGGATCGCCCAAATAGTGAACACAGTTGGGGGGATTTAAATGCAGGTCTTCCTAAAACTAAAACCCATATTCTGTCCCCTATAAGAACTGCAGATAATATGCAAGATTCACTTCTTTGCTGCAAAAAGTGTTATACAAACGAAATCAATTAGTATCTGCCATGTAAAGCCTTCCCAGGTGGCGCTAGTGGTGATGAGTCCACCTGCTAAGGCAGGAGAAGCAAGAGAGGAGGGTTCGGTCCCTGGGCTGGAAGGATCCCTGGAGGAGGGCATGGTGGCCCACTGCAGTATTCTTGCCTGGAAAATTCCACGGGCAGAGGTGCCTGGCAGGCCATAGTCCATGAGGCTGTAGACTTAGATATGACGGACCACCGTAAAGTTCCACACGAGAAATTTTTTTATAAAATTGTTAAGGGATTTCAAGGAGTTTTTAAAGGACACTTTTTGTGTACTTTGGTGTTATTTGGGGTTGCACTGGGTCTTTGCCACTGCGCTGACTTTTCTCTAGCTGGGGCGGGGGTGGGGGCTACTCTCCGGTCGTGGTGTCACACTTCTTGCTGCAGTGGCCGCTCTTGTGCAGCCCGAGCTGCAAGGTGCGCAGGCCTCAGCAGCCGTGGCACACAAGCTTAGCTGCTCCGCAGCATGCGTGACCTTCCCAGACCAGAGACTAACTCTTGTCTCCTGTATTCGCAGACGGATTCTTTACCACTGAGCCACCAGGGAAGCCCCTATTTTATAACATTTCATTAAAAACTTCAAAAAATTTTTTTGTTATTTAAAAATGTTAGGAATCCAGGATGAAAACTGTTAAGAATCTGGAATGCTTCTCTCTTTCTGAGAAGAACTTTGTTAGCTTGCTTTTTGTGGTTGTTGCCTTCCCAGAAACCAGGGGCCTCCAGCCCAAGTTCTAATTGTTGCTACAATGGCCCTTTTACTCCCATGAATTCTTCCTGCCTTATTTCCTTGTCTTAATTTGCTAATTCTATTCAATCAGCTTAATTGTATGACTCTCATTCAAGCTTTGTTTAGAATCCCTTTTGGGGTAAGACCCTGTCCTAACATCTTAAGGGTGAGACTAAGAGGGTCAAAGTTGGGCACAGATCTCTGTGGGGCCTTCACCAGCAGCAGGATAACTTGCCCTATAGCAGGAAGCCAGCAGAGGTGTTTTTCTTTGCAAAGAAACTCTTTCCATTGTTAATCTGAACTTTGACAACAGTGAGCTGATGATTATTTAACGAAGAACCAATATGTACATGCCATGATTTAAAGCTAAACTATAAACCTCCAATACATCTAAAGAAGTTCCTTCTTCTTTCATCAAATCCTGTTTACCCAATGTATTTCATGGGTAATTTGATAAGAAGTAACTTCCTCAGATAAGAAATCCCAAGAAGCCCCAAAACTAATACTGTGACTGAAAAACTGGGAACACGCCAGCCCCTATGTGTCACAATCCAGATAGGTTATAGCTATAAGATAATGGAATTTTGTTTACGAGAAACGCAGGTACAAATTCTTCTCTCGAGTCAGTTTTTTTCCAACAATGCCAGTCCATTCCTTGAATTCAAACCTCTGTGGCAAATTCTTGGCTCCAAATTTCTCAGAACCTGACATCTGAAATCACAGTTTTCTTTCATGTGGGGTGTGTGTGTGTGTGTGTGTGTGTGTGTGTGTGTGTGTGTGTGTGTGTGTCTGGTCTGTAGCTGAGAGTTAACTGACCCTAACAGCAAAAAGCAGAAGCTCTGAGCCTGCAGTTAGAATCCCCCACGGCTACAGCTGAACTCGAGCGTGGGCTGAAGTGATGCGGAACAAGCATCGATAGCATCTGCTGCAACGACATTTAAGAAAGTCAGTGACCACAGACTGCCCCACCCCCATCAAGGAAGAACTTGCTGCCCAGCTTAGGGAGTGTGGTTGATCGATGGCCTCCAGCTGTCAGCTGTTTCAAGGTCCTGGTCTTCCAGAGTGCCCTCGGATAACCCCGGGCTGCTGCCTTCCTGGGGCAGCCTCATCCAGCAGTGGGGTGAGGTGGAGTCCAAAGCCCTGATCATTCTGGTTTGAAGTGGACACCGATGGCACAGCTGTTCTGTGGCAACCCCGGTGGGGGAGGCTTTGCAGTCTCTGCCTATCTGCTTTCGTCTCCTTCCCTCCATAGGTGTTGAACTCTATTAAATATCACGCACCTCCACCTATGCCGCTGCTTTTGGAGAACTGAACTCTCAGCAAAGCCCACCAGATGCCTCTCCCTATCTTTATTCAGAGTACAAGGAAGGGCAGCTTTTCCCCCAGAAAGACCTGCCCACCCACAATCACTTGTCTCCTCCAAGATCAGGCAATTGGCGAAACCACAGTCTACGTTAGCCAGTACCGCTGGTCATTGTTTGTTCCAGCCATAGACTCGGCCATTCTCTGCTCCTCAGTGCTCAGGAGCCAGTCCCTCGGTGCATTAGAGTTATCCTGCTAGAGATACCCAGAGACACTCTCTCCTGGAAACCTGGTGCTCGATGGGTCGGTATCCCAGGAGCCTCTGTGACGATTAGGCCATTCTCCAGTTGCTGATGGAAGCCTAGCTCCAGATGAAGAATGTTTCTGGCATTCATTCATTCATTGCTGCAGAGATCCCAGGAGGCGCCAGCATGCAATACAAGCACAGCCAAGCCTCTCTGGTCTGACTCTGAACTAATTGCACAAAATAAAACCAAGATCTAAAGGCTTTGCCAGGTGTCTCTTACGCTCTAAAACCACACATCAAACTAACTGCAACATGATTCTGATTAAATAAACAGCAGTGCTGCTCACACACTCTTGTTTCTGGATGGTAGAACTCAGTGGTTAAGTCTGCCGCCTCACTAGCTATGTCACCGTGAACCAGCTACCTAATCTTTTTAAGAATTTGTTTCTTCACCTGTAACATAAGGATCATGATATCTGGCTTATAGATCTGTTGTGAGGTTGACGTGATGTATTTGAATGATTCCAATACATTGTGGGCACTTTGCTAAGGGTAGTCATCGTGACCCTGATAGTGACCTTACTAGGATATCTTCTCAGCAGTCGTCATCTTTTAAGGTCTTCAGTAACTAAGAGAATATCCGGATATTAGGTTCACAAAGGCTTGGAAAGTATCACTGGCCTCATAAAGATCACGAACTTCGTGGTGAAGCAGAAGCAGGTCATAGGAACAAACATTTGTGATGTTAGAATATCTCCATATCTTAACGTCTTTCTCACTCTTACTTAGGAGGCCTTCAGCATCCTGACTGCCCATATCCCACAAACAAGTAGTTGGGACTCTTATTAAGAGAGACAGAAAAAGGAGCATGATGTTTTCTTCTTGGCTCTTCTCTTCATCTTGCAGATACTTGTCATTCCATGGTTTTCAGAACTTGCCAGTTAGTTTTCTAAAAGTTTCAAGAGGTTCCAGGTGTTTAATATTTCAAGTTTTTTAAAATCCCATTTAGATCTATTTTTATTCTAATTATTTTTCAGAATTATTTGAACTACTGTTGCTTGTTGCTTTTCCTAAATGAACATTAGAATGCTCAAGCTGAAACTCCAGGACTGTGGCCACCTCATGCGAAAGGCTGACTCACTGGAAAAGACTCTGATGCTGGGAGGGATTGGGGGCAGGAGGAGAAGGGGACGACCGAGGATGAGATGGCTGGATGGCATCACGGACTCGATGGACGTGAGTCTGAGTGAACTCCGGGAGTTGGTGATGGACAGGGGGGCCTGGCGTGCTGCGATTCATGGGGTCGCAGAGTCGGACACGACTGAGCGACTGAACTGAACTGAACTGAGTACCAAAAATATCCTGTGAATATTTTAAAAACAGATTTATGAGTCAACAGGAAGAATTAACATCTCTGTTTCTAGTCAAGAACAGAGCATGCATCTCCATTTAATCATGTTCTCTTAGTATACCTTGGTAGAATTAATTCTTAATAAAAACTTTATTGAGATATAGTTCAAAAAACACAAAATTCACCTTTTTAAACTGTACAATTTACTGGGTTTTAGTATAGGCAGAGTTGTCCAACTATTGCCAAAGTCAACTTCTGAACTATGTAGAATTTTAGAATGCTTGAAGACAAACCCCACACCCCTTAGCTATCATCCCACTGTCCTGCAACCTCCCACCCCCTAGAAACCATTAATCTCCTTTCTGTCTCTGTGACTTTTGCTTGCTTTAGATATTTCATATAAATGGAATTATATAATACGTGGCCTTTTGCAACTGGCTTCTTTCAATGAGCAGTGTTTTGAGATTCAGCCTTGTTACATGAATCAGTACTATCTTCCTTCTTATTGCCTGATGATATGTTATTGAGTGGATATGCCATGTCTTTTTTATCTGTTCAACAGCTGATGGACATTGTTCCTGCTTTTTGACTATTGAGAATAATATTGCTGTGAGCATGTGTGCAGCAGCATTTGTTTGAGAATCTATTTTCCGTTATTATGGGTGTGCACCTAGCAGCAGTATTTCTGCCTCATATAGTGACTCTATACTCAAGACTTGCAAGAACTGTTAAACTGTTTTCCAAAGAAGCCACACCGTTTTACTTTCCCACAGGCTACGTGTGAGGGTCCCAGCTTTTCCACGTCCTTAACAACATGTGTTACCTTCTGTCTTTTTGATTTACCCATCTCACAAGGTAAGAAATGATATCTCATTGTGCTCTTGATTAGTCGTTAGTCTTAATGATGATGAACATCTTTTCATGTGCTTATTGATGATGGAGATGACATTTGAAAAAACTTTTTGTTTTGACATAGTTTCACATTTACAGAAAAGTTAGAGAAGAGCTTCCCTAAAAAGTCTTGATTAGATGCAGGATACAGGATGCTCGGGGGTGATGCACTGGGATGACCCAGAGGGATGATATGGGGAGGGAGGTGGGAGGGAGTTTCAGGATGGGGAACATGTGTACACCCGTGGCAGATTCATGTTGATGTATGGCAAAACCAATACAGTATTGTAAAGTAAAAAAAAAAAAATCTTGATTACCCTTCACCCATATTCACCCTCACTGTAAGCGTTTCATCCCATTTGTGTTACCATTTCTTCTCTCTGTCTCCTTCTACAGTTTTTTAGTAATCTGAGAGTAATTTGCATATCGTGCCCCTTTATGTATGAATGCTTGTGTGAATTTCCTGAGAAGAAGGGCAATTTTATTAAGTACAACTTCAGTATATTTATCAAAATCAGGAAACTTAACATTGGCAAAAAAAAAAATGTTATCTAATCCACAGTCCATATTTGAACTTTAGTACTTGTCTCAATATTCCCGATTCAAGCCCAGGATCAAAGATTGTGCTCTGTTTCTTATTCCTTTAGTTGCCTTTAATCTGAAACAACTCCTCGACCTTTGTTCATCTTTCACGGCCTTGGTATTTGAAGAGCAGGGGCCAGTTATTTTGTAGAATAGATCTGTCTCGTATTTCCTTGTGATTAAATTACATTATGCCTTTTTGGCAGGAATTCCACAAAAGAATGTCCTAGGGCATTGTGGCAGAAAGCTTATTTACCCCGTCGTTGGCAATCAGCTCTAAATACTCGGTTGAAGGGGTATCACTTAGTATGCGTTGAGAAATTACTGTTTTTCCTTTTGTAATTAATAAGCGATTTTGAGATGGTGTAACATTCTGTCCTTCATAACTTTCATTCACTGGTCTCGGCAGATTGTGTCTTTTTCTTTGGACCGTGCTGCATAGCTTGCAGGCAGCGAAAGCACAATGTCCTAACCACTGGAAGCTGGAAAATTTCCAGCATCCTGTGTCTTGTTTAGAATAAGTTTTGGGGTATAATTTATATACAATAAAATTTTATCTATGTTGCATTTCTAATTGGGTTAGTTTTGACAACTGTGCAGAGTCATGCGGCCATCATCATCATAAAAGTGTACATTTCCATTACTCTACAAAGACTGAAAGGGAGCCCTCCTTAATTGTGTGGGACATAATCAGACATGTTCTAGACATGTTGTAGACATAAGCTAGACATGTTCCATTCTAATCTTAAGAAACTCAGTCTCTTTCTGACGCAGGCCTGGTCTTCAAGATCACTGTCTTGGTAGGAACCCGAAATAGAAGCCAGTGCTGAGGCCCAAAGCAGAACAGCAACCCCTGTCCCAGGTGGTACCCACCTCTCCCCGGACTCGGTGAGTGAAAGGACTCTAGGCAACAGGACTCACGGAACAGGAAAACCCATCTGGAAATGTTCCCCAGAGTATTTCCCTGCACACTCAGAGTTCTGCTTGTCCTCAGCACAAGGCTCGCGCTGGCCTGGGGGCCTCCCGGGGGGCACGGGGTGCTCTGCCTGCCTGGGGGCCTCTCGGGGGGGCACGGGGTGCTCTGAGACCTGCGCCTCCCCTGCTCTGGAGCCCAGCAGGCAGCACACTCGTGCTGGGCCCCGGGGCTGCCGCCGCCCGTGTGGCACCCCGTGGGGATGCTCCGACACCTCCGCTGCTCTCCCTAGGCCCCTGAGAAGTGAGCGCAGCTCTCCTTTCCCTACCCCGGGACCCTCCCAGGAGGGTCTCTGTTTCGGGGCCTCCATTGGTTTCCCAAGTGGCTCAGTGGTGAAGACTCTACCTGCCAATTCCAGGAGATGCAGGAAGTCTTCCTTGGGCGGGAAGATCCCCTGGAGGAGGGCATGGCACCCACTCCAGTCTCTTGCCTGGGAAATCCCATGGACAGAGGGCCTGGTGGGCTGCAGTCCATGGGGTCGCTCAGAGCCGGACACGACTGAGCGACTTCACTTTCACTTTTCCTTTCATGCATTGAAGAAGACATGGCAGCCCACTCCAGTGTTCTTGCCTGGAGAATCCCGGTGGGCTGCCACCTATGGGGTCACACAGAGTCGGACACGACTGACACGACTTAGCAGCAGCAGCGGCGGCAGTGTTCAGGCTGAGAACTGAATGTGCTAATGCCCCCAAAGCCTTTTTCTCCCAAAGCAGTTGTCTCTGCCATGAGTTGTGAAAATCTGTGTTGAAACTAAAAGTTGAATGCTGTGTCACTTTTTTCTGAATTACCGCAAGAAAGATCCCCCTCTCAATGGACGGATACCAGAAAGTAGAGTAGGGTGGGAAGAAAGGGCAAGTCTCATTGCCTAATATTTGTCAATACCATCCCATCATTGTACAGCTGATTTGGGAGAAATAAACACACAACTTCATGTTTACCTACCTTAAATATTATCATTATTTATCTACATCAGTCTCTCCTTATTTTGACCTCTGAGCAAACCAAATAAGGAAATATCTTTATTTACTTTTTATTTTTCTTTTCCAGTAGTGTAGCAAGTGGGAAGGGACATACAGGCAAACAAAGATGACCAGGAAAGCAAGATGATTAGATCTTGTGATGGGACTTGAGTTCAGGCTTGGTAGAACCGAGTGCCTGGGCCTGAGGGAAAGAAAGGGAGCTTACTAAGCAGAAACGATGGTGGTGTCTGGGTTGATCAGTCAGAGTAAGGTTAACTGGAGAGAAAAGGAGGCCACTTCTTCAGAGTTCATCTCAACCTAGGTATGTTCATTGTACAATAAATACATTTATAAAAATAATAAATCTAATACCACTTTCACTTCTCCTGGGATGTTATGAATAGTTCTCAGTGTCCCTCCCAGACCTCAGGAGTTGGGGCTCAATTCTAGTGATTCTAGTGACTGTGACATCTTCCGTTCTGTGTGGTGAGATCTGGGCATTGCTTTAATCAGTGTGAGGGAATCAAAACCACAGGAAGCTGTCACCTCCCACCTGTCAGCATGGCCATTATATAAAGCGTACACATAACAAATTGTTGACCTGGATGTGGAGACAGTTGGTGGAAATGTAAATCGGTGCCTTCACAGTGGCAAACAGTATAGAGGCTCCTCAAAAACCTGAAAATAGAGTCATCATATGATGCAGCAAATTCACCTCCTAGGAATGTATTTCAAAAAATGAAAGCACTAATCTGAAAAAACAATAACGCACCCCAATGTTCGAGCAGCACCATTTACAATAGTCAGCACATGGGAGCCACCCAAATGCCCGTCAGCAGATGAACGGATAAAGAAAATGTGGCGCCTGCATGCATGATGAAGAAATACTCAGCCAGCAAAAGAAGGAAGCTCTTCCATTTGCAGAAACACAAACGGACCCAGAGAACACCGTGCTTAGTGGAGTGAGTCAGAGACAAGCACTCCATGACACCATTCATGTGAATCTCAGAAATGATCCAAAGAAAGGCATGTGCAAACAGAAACAGACTCACCGATGCAGAAAACAGCCAGTGGCTGCCACAGAGGAGAGGGAGGGGAAGGGGCGGATCGGGCCGGAGTTAGGAGGTATGAGCTACTATCTACAAAATATCAATACATAAGAGTAAGGATACATTGTAGCCATTATCTTGTAGTAACTTTAAATGGGGTATAAACTGTAAAATACTGAATCCTTATGCTGTACACCTGAAACTAATATGCTATTGTAAATCAAGTATACTTCAAAATAAAGGTTTACTATTCCAAATAAGTAGGCAGTATAAGGGACAGGACTCTCCGTGAACTTGGATACAACAGATGAGAATCAGGATAGGATCTAAGAGGAGATCTAATTTTGGAAAAGTTTAGAATTGGATTTGAGCCCCTAATAGCCTAGGCACATTTTTTTCCATTTTGGCGGGCCCATGTTGCTAGCCGTACAGGATCTTAGCTTGCTGACCAGAGGGCGCTCTCTGCGTTGGAAGCATGCGTCCTAGCCACTGCACCACCAGGGAAGTCCTAGGTTCCTTTGAAGGTCACCGAGCAGGACCACCTGCAGAGTAAGTATAACTGGACTACAGAGCTGAAGCAAAATGCGACCTAAAGGAAACCACAAGCGCTGCAGAAATTTAGCTGCTGTTGCCATTTAAGCCAGCCAGTCGCTTCCCAAGCTTGAAAACTGTCTCCCAAGTCCCCTTGCTGCTGTCAAAATTCTGCCTTAGGCTGTAAGACCTGGGAGCCCCTCTGGAATCTCCCTGTGTGCTCTGGCCTAGACAACGATGCATGTCCTTGGCTTTATGCGTGTGTCCGTTCGCTTTTACACTGTCGTAAAAGGCACCCGGGATGCAAAACTTCCCAGCCACTGGCATACACAAGCTTGCAGTTACTGGGACCTGCCAGATGTGTCCTTAAGAGAGGATCACAATGGTGGGGTAGCGCGTCCACATATGTTGGGGGAGGCACAGACGCTCAGTCTGTAATACCTGTCTAAAAGGAGTCCTGTTTGTTTTCTGATAGTGTATTTGACCAATATATCCAAAGAGTAAATATATGCCCTTTTAAGTTTGTATGGTTATTGCCTATGTCTTCATTTTTAAATAATAATAGGGGCTTCCCAGGTGGCTCAGTGTTAAAGAATCTGCCTGCCAAGGCAGGAGACACCGGTCCGACCCCTGACCCGGGAAGATGCCACACGCCTTGGAGCAGCAAGGACTGTGAGCCACGATGGCCGAGCCTGCACTCCAGAGCCCGAGAGCCAGGCCACCAAGCCCGCGCGCTCCAGCGCCCTTGCCCCACAGCAAGGGAGGCCGCCACAGTGAGAAGCCCACGCACCACAGCTAGAGAGCGGACCCTGCGCCCCGCAACCAGAGAAAAGTCCATGCAGGACAAAGACCCAGCACAGCCATAGATGGATAAATAAAACTATTAAAAAATAACTAATAGCAGTATCAGAAAATATCAGAAATCAAAGCTATAACTGAGGCCTTCAAACAGCTGGCTGACGCGTGGTTGTGCGGGCCCTTTGGTCGTGGGTCACTAACACCCCCTGGGCCAGCGTGAAGGCCGCCACTCCTGTCGTCTGCTTAAACTGGGTGTCAGCAGTCACTTATCACACTGGCCCAGTTCCCTGTTACCTTCTACACACGTCTCCATCAAAACTGAGATAAAGCAAGACAGACTGGAAGCGATAATACATTTCACAAGAAACAATGCAAATTCACTGAGAAGTGAAGGCTCTTGTGTTCAACATCTAACGCCACACCCACTTCACCCATGGCTCCTAGCTCGCCACTGGAGTGTCTGAGCTTGTCGCCTCAGGCGTCCTCCCGAGGACTCTGCTTGAGTCGCCGAAGAGGAACCCGAGACCTGGGAGGGCGATCCATTTGCCCAAGGTCACGTACTGAATTAGCTGGATGCTCTTTTTCAGTCACTTAACCGTGGCTAGCTGACAAAGTCTGAGAGGCGCTGATTTCCCTAGTGAACGCCTATAAGGGAGTGTGGGTTTGAAAAATAAAAATGAAAGCATCTGGGTTGCTAACCTCGGCCAAAATTGTTAGGCTGATTAGCATCTATTGGAATTTCCTGATGCCAAAAGTTGTGGGAGGCTCAGACCCATTGTCAGGAGAGCAGGACGGGAAAGGAAGAGGGCAGTGGGTTTCCCTGGCCTGGAGACCCCCTCCCGGCAGCAGCTGCCAGCCTGGGGCTCTGGCTCCACGGCGCTGTTTCTGTTTGCTTGAATCCAGCGGCTGCAGGGGCCTTCAGGCAGGTGTGGGAAGAAGACCGTAAAAGTAGGACAGTTATATCAATGAAGGAATCTTAAAAAATGATACGAATGACCTTATTTACAAAACAGAAACTCACAGACATAGCAAACAAACTTACGGTTACCAAAGGGGAACGAAGAGAGGAGTAAGTTAGGAGTCTGGGACTAAAATATACATACTGCTGCTGCTGCTAAGCCGCTTCAGTCGTGTCCGACTCTATGAGACCCCACAGACGGCAGCCCACCAGGCTCCCCCATCCCAGGGATTCTCCAGGAAAGAACACTGGAGTGGGTTGCCATTTACTACTATATAAAAAATAGTGAACAACAAGGGCCCTGCTGTGTAGCGCAAGGACCTTCTCTTGTAATAACCTATAATGGAAAAGAACCCGAAACATGAATATATACATATACATATCTATATACGAATCATTTTGCTATACACCAGAAATTAACACAACATTGTAAATTAACTCTATTTCAATGTAAAAATAAAAGGTTTATTAAAAAAAGACCACAGGCTTTGAGTCAGCAGACCTGAGTTCAGATCTTGCCTCCTCCTCACCACCTGCAAACCCCAGATAGAGTTCTCCATCCCTCTAAACCCTCGGTGTCCCGTTAGTAAAATGGGAGTGAGGATGCAGGGAGGTGCCGCGTATCGGCGGTTACGAGGGCCTGCTGTGCCGGCTCCCGCTCTGTTCCTGCCTCTTAGCCCTCAGTTCTCAGGTGGCTCTGGGAGGTTCTGCTCCATAGCAAGACTGTGAAGGCTGCTGGCTGGCTGTCTTCTCTGGATCTGGGGGTGCTTTGCTTTGCAGGCGCTCTGTAGGAGAACATCAAGGCTGGTGATGCCGGCAGGCATCAGTTCAGGCGTCCTGGCAAATCAGTGATCACCGCCTAGAAACCCCCGAGTGCCTCCATTCAGCTAAGAACCTGACCCCTCCACCTCACCAGTCACAGAAATCGAAGCTCTAACACCCGGTACAGCAGGGTCCCCCAGACACATTGCAGCTGTACTGGCGGGTCAGTGGTTGAGTCCTACTGGTTGCTCAATTTGTTTCAAATGCTATTCCAGAAAGAGGGAACAAGCTATCTGTCCACAGAGCCTCACTGTCACCGCCTTATCTACAAAAGAAGGCAAGCATCAGCTTCACAAAGGGTGCAGGCTTTGGACAGCCCCGGTCAAGGTCAGGGAGGCAGCGGTTCCCGGGTTCTTTGCGCAGTCACTCTAAGCTGTACCCACGTGATCCTCGACCAAATCGCCTTTAATCCACTTGACAAACAAAACTTCCGAGCTTCCTTGGGGTGCCTGGGTCTCCGGTTTCTCTGGAACCAAACTTGCCTTTGTTTCCCAGGGTCTGGCAGTCAGTCCCAGATGTGTTTGCTTGAGCTCCGTTTCTTTGCTTCAGCGCTTCATCTGCGCCTGTCGTCTTTACTCCTCCAGATAAGGGTCCCCCACTCCAGGGCTCTCGCCTGGAGAGTCCCATGGACGGAGGAGCCTGGGGGGCTGCAGTCCATGGGGGTCGCACAGAGTCGGACACGACTGAGCGACTTCCCTTTCACTTTTCACTTTCCTGCATTGGAGAAGGCAATGGGAACCCACTCCAGTGTTCTTGCCTGGAGAATCCCAGGGACGGCGGAGCCTGGTGGGCTGCCGTCCCTGGGGTCGCACAGAGTCGGACGCGACTGAGGTGACTTAGCAGCACCAATTGCCTTACAGGGAAAAAACCAGCAACTAATTCACCAGAAATCTTCCTGGCCATGGCTTGTCAGCTTCGAGCACATTCTTCCAACACCTATTCAAGGCGGACATGCTCACGGCGTTTACATTGCCTGGGCGGTCCAGGAAACCCACCCCTGGGACGCTCCTGCTGCTCCCCTGGTGTTTGAGACTCCTCTGCTGCATCCTCTGGAAAATGGCAGTGAATTCATCTTATTGTATTAAAATAGATGGAAATACTCATTTGGCATAAATTAATATATGGACTTTCATCGGCCTCCATCTTTTTGATTTCTGGAGAGCAGAATTTTTCTTTCCTTTGTTTTTCTTTGACCAGGCCGTGCAGCATGTGGGATCTTAGTTCCCTGCCCAGGGATCAAACCCGCGCCCCCTGCAGTGGAGGCAGGGAGTCTTAACCCCTGGACAGCCAGTGAAGTCCCTGGAGAGTGACAATTCATATCCCAAGGCCTGACAAGGTCTGATCCCCTAAACCCAGAAGCTAGTTTACCCCTGGTCTGAATGCCTGAACCCAAAATACGGCCTCTGTTCATCTGAGTTCATTTTTCTAATGGACGGCATCCTGGCTAACGCAGAAACTGGTCCTCCTGAGGATGGTGGTGCCGCTGGTGGTGGTCAGCTTCCCTGTCGTGCCTGACTCTTTGCGATCCCATGGCCTGCAGCATGCTAGGCCTCCCAGTCCCCAGCGGTAGGGTATCAGGCTCTAAAGTGAAAAACTCACAGGGGCTGGGTGGGCCCTCAGGGAGGATGGCTCTTTGGTGAGGATCACACTTTCCCTGCCTGGGAGCTCGGCAACTCTCGAGTGCTGGGTGCTTTCCATCTGCACCTTCACGACCACCTGTCACCAGGGAGGCTGGAGGGGTCCCTGGGAGGGGGGTGTGTGTG
>SJYF01000205.1:3583101-3593581 GCA_006410515.1 Procapra przewalskii | reverse complement strand
GCCGGATGGTAGGATATTGTTATTGCTTAGCTGCAAATTTGTGTCCAACTCATTTGTGACCCCATGGGCTCATTTGTAGCCCACCAGCATCCTCTGTCCATGGGATTTCCCAGGCAAGAATATTGGAGTGGGTTGCCATTTTCTTCTCCAGGGGATCTTCCTGACCCACGGATCGAACCTGAATCTCTGTTAGGCAAGTGTTGAAGAGAACGGAGCACTGAGACAAGAGGAGAAAGCAAAATGCAGAGCCATGTGCGCAGCACGCCGTGAACGGTGTTTCAGAGGCAAGGGCGCAAGACACGTCTGTGTAAACTGTGTCTAGGAAGACGGGTATCTCAGGACTCAGTAACAGCCGGGAGTTCTAACGAGAGAAACTGAGAGTCTGGGAGACAAGTGGAAGAGAGGCTTTTTCTTAAAAGAAAGCGCTTAAAAAAATTCAGATACATGCAATTACCTATTTGAAACCAAAATGGTCTGAAATGTGGTACACCACCCAAAGGGAACCTCATGACCTTTCTAGTTACTAATCATGCATAAATACAAGCAGGAGCTGCAGAGTAAATACCTGATAGAGCTAAGACAAAGCTTAAAATCTCTAGATGTCAAATACCCCATTAAAGGTGAAGACAGAGATGAGGGAAATTAGTCATTCCTTAGTTCAATCTCCAGAGTCAGTGTTCTAACTAAAAAAAAGTGAGGAAAAAATTCTAACATTTGTGACAGTTGAAGATTCATATCGTCAATATATTAAAAGCCTGTTTACTCATCCAAAAGAAAAGTATAAATACCATCAAAATAGAAAAGTAGATAAAAGAACAAGGCAGCGGGCTACCCACAAAATGAGAAATGCAGTCGGCAAACAGACATGCCAGAAATATCCACTCTGGCCAATCATCAGGGAACAGCAAATTAAAACAGAGTAGCATTTCCCGCCTTTCAGGTTAACAAGTGACGAAATAATAATACTTCCAACCCAGAATTTCTACCTCTATGAATATACCCTAAGGAAAGTAGTATAAGTGTGGGGAAATTTTTATCTAAAAAACAAAATTCCTAGGTTGGTGTTCCTAATTCTTTAAAAAAAGTCAGAAACAGCCTGAGTGTTCAACAGGAGGAGGCTGATTAAATAAATGAGAGCCCAGCCATTCTATGGAGTAAAATGTGGGCATTAAAATAGTTACTGAACAAGATGGTCAGAGAATTGCTGAATGAGAAAAGCAGACTCTGTGACAACATTCTACAGCCTGTGTATAGCATATGTACATGTTCTATCTTGGGGAAAAGCACTTATGATTTTTGTGTTTCCTTAATGAAAATATACCTGGGGCTTCCTTGGTGGCTCAGACAGTAAAGAATCTGTCTGCAATGCGGGAGACCCAGGTTTGATCCTGGGGTCAGAAAGATCCCTTAGAAAGGGGGATGGCTACCCATTCCAGTAATCTTGCCTAGAGAATTCCATGGACAGAGGAGCCTGGTGGGTTACAATCCATGGTATATAGATAGATAGATAGATCTACCCAGAAAGTTCTTAAGGGGAATCTTCCAAAACGCTGACATTAGTTCTCTGCAGACAGGACAACCACAGAATTTCTTTTAAAAATTTCACAGGATTTATTTTGCTTACCTCCATGCTCTCTTTGTTTCTACGCTGTATGCGTGTATGTGTATAAAAATCTAAAATAAAGAAGCAAGAGAAGTCCCTCCAGTCTATGAAACTGAAATAGGATCAGACAGTGAAGGTCTGTCAGGCAGGTTTGCACAGAGCTGCCTGAGGTGCCGTCTGAGGACTGTTCATTTTCGTGCTCCTTCCTCCCCGCTCCCTGTGGACAGCCCCCATACCTGCTCACAAAGTCCCTTCCCCATCAGAAGCCCCACCTCAGCTCCTCTGGACACAGGCTGGCACTGCCCTCCTCGTAGCGCCTGGTGAAGAGCCGGTGAGCACTTCCTAGCTGTGGCAGTGGCTGGCGACGCCAGGGCCTTTTTCCTTCGCTGGGACACCTGGGAGCACCTGGTGGTCCTACCCTGCGTGCCTGCTCTGTGCCAGGGAGGAGCATGCACAGCAATCAGTTATGATCGCTGACTGGCCACAGAGCTCTTATGGCACGCACCAAGCCTGCTCCAGGCTGTGAGTAGGAAAGAAATTTATTAGAGATCTCAGGCAGCTCACAGGCTTTGTGGAAGCCCAGAGACACAGGCTCGGCTGCCACGAGGCCAGGGGGACTCCCAAACCTCGCTGCTCCAGCGAGACGCCACTGCCTCTGGTCACGGCCACTGCCGCCCAAGCCCTTGGCGCTGCCCTCTGGACCCCTCGCCCTCGGAGCAGCATCCGCCACCTCCGTCTTTCCTGGCAGACTCTGCACAGTGGCAGTTCCCATGTGTCCCTTAAAGGGGGTCCTGCTCAGCAGGTCTGATTGTGGAGCTGAAGTCACACACCGGTGACAAGGATTCCAGGATGGCAAGTCCTAGATGCCACTTAGGTGTGATGGGACTCACGTTGTGTGAGATTCTTCAAACTTGTTTAAAAAGAAACCGGAGGGCCGCGAACCATGACCAACGTGCTCCCGACTTTCAGGAACTTCGGGGCCGCAGCGGGCAGTTTAAACACAGGAGAAGACAGCAGCAGTGTGCAGGGGCCTGTGGGGTCCCTGGTGAGAAGGGCGGCAGCCCCTCGAGGGAAAAGGAGAGCTCCCCCAAGCGCTGTTGGGGGGTAGGACCTATTCTAGGGGAGGTAGAGGCAGGCACTGGCGAAGATCACTGTGGCCAGCTCTGAAGAGCTCCAAGGGCCAGTCGAGTAAGAGGTGAACCTCTGTGGGCAGAGAAAAACCCAGGGTGAAATTTTAGGCTCTGTGGGCAGAGAAAAACCCAGGGTGGAATCTTAGGCTCTGTGGCAGGCTGTAGGAGGACATTTGGGTATACAGTGGTGCTATGGGCTGAATTGTGTTACCCCCAAATTCATATGTTGAAATCCTAAGCCCTAGTACCTCGGAGAAGGCAGTGGCACCCCACTCCAGTACTCTTGCCTGGCGAATCCCATGGACGGAGGAGCCTGGTGGGCTGCAGTCCATGGGGTCGTTAAGAGCTGGACACAACTGAGCGACTTCTCTTTCACTTTTCACTTTCATGCATTGAAGAAGGAAATGGCAACCCGCTCCAGTGTTCTTGCCTGGAGGATCCCAGGGGTGGGGGAGCCTTGTAGGCCGCCGTCTGTGGGGTCGCACAGAGTCGGACACGACTGAAGCGACTCAGCAGCAGCAGCAGTAGCAGCAGTACCTCAGGAAATGACTGTATTCAAGATAGGGCCTTTAAAGAGGTAAAGTGAGGTCATTATTAGACTGTACCATAATCCAATAAGACTGGTATCCTCCTAAGAAAAGGAGATTAGGGCACAGAGGGGCTTAGAGGGAAGGCCACAGCAAGAAGATGGGGCATCTACAAGCCCAAGAGAGAGACTCCAGTGGAAATCAACCCTGCTGACAGCCTTGATCTCAGCCTCCTAACCTCCAGAGTTTGGGAAAGAAAATGTCTGCTGTGGAAGCCACCCAGTCTAAAGTTTTTGTTCTGGCATCCCGAGCAAACTAGTAAAATGCTAAGCTCCTCAAATACAGCAGGAGGTTCTGTTTGGCGCCACTCCCCAAAGGCCATCCTGGGCACGCAGGGCTTTTCAGAAGAGCACGGCTGAACAAAGAGAAGGAAAGCTGGCCTGATGTAGTCGGGAGCGACGACTCAGGTTGAAGAGGGGTTTCAGAAAGTCTGGGGTGTCCAGGGAACCCTGTCTGCAAGGGTGCTGTGTTCTCAAGCCATGGGGGGTGGCTTGGGACATTTCTGTTGTCTCACAATATACCCTCAGGAGACCTGCTGGGCTGACCACTAAACTATTCTCATGGTCCTTCTTGAAGCCCGTCTTCTACACCCGACTCTGTAAGTCTTCGTTTCTTTGTGTGTGAAATCAGAAAAGATCCATGCCCTGTGCCTAACCACCCACGCAGCACAAGGGAAGGCTCAGGAAGGGAGAGCTCTCTCCCTCTGCTCTCTCATGCCAGAGGCAAAGGCGTATTGGGGTGGGAGCAGCAAGGGTAAACATATGACGGGGGTGGAGACCTGGTTTAGGAGCGACTCATAAATCATCCAAACGATACCTTCCTGTTGATAGTCAAGCCTCTGTAAACACTGAATGTGACCTTGGCGTGTTATCTTTTCTAACGATGCCAAACGTGCGGTTGCCGTCGCTGATATAAGTCCAGTGTGACTTTCCCTGGATGCACATCCCTGCAAGGACTCCTGCTCATCACAATGGTGGGTAACTGGGTTTCATACAGAAAAGGAAAGAAAAATAAGATATGTATAGTCTTTATTTTCATAAACTGTGAGGATGTTTCTACTGGGTACTATTCCGGGTAAATGTGACCTGGTCATCAATCTTCTGTGCTTGAAATACAGTGTGTAGGAGGGTGAGTGTCTGGGAGCTTGGGAACATCTTTGTGAATTTAGCATTATTTCTGTTCTCTAAGCTGTTATTTCTTCCAGTAATTTTGGGATTGGATTGGGTTTCATATATGTCTCTAATGCTTTAATTCCTTGGCTTTGAGTGAGAGATTTGTGAAATTAAATATAACTTCAGAGCTACAGCACTGTGTCATTTTACAGGAAACTGAACCTGGGGAAGGCAAGAAGCTGCCTCAGGGATTTCACCAGGAGCCTGAGGGGCAGCTGAGCCCCTCTCTCTAGGCCAGTGGTCCCTAAACTGTGCGGTGGAGTCACCTGGGGGTCAGTGAAAAATACTGATCCGTGACTCCCATCCCAGATATTCTGATTTAATTGATCTGCAGTGAGGCCTGCCTGAGTTTCAGGGTTTTTAAGCTGCCCAGGTGATTTTTATGTTCTGCGAAATTTGGGGACAATGCCCTGGGCCCTTTTCATTGTTTCATGCTGTGTTAAGAAAGAAATGTGCAACAAAATCTGTAAAAACCCACCCACACCCTTCTCTGTCTTTAATTTAAACTGATCTTTTGCAAAGTATCCTTTGGTAGAATGAGTAAAAGGGAATGGAGTGGGCTGCTCTCAGGGTGCAAGGGAAGTAGAAGGAAGTGCCCCCACCCCGGCAGGAGTAGGAAGTGAGGCTGGAGAGCGTCATCCCTCAGGCCACGCCTCAGAAACTGTCTTGAGACAGAGCTGGAAAGAGTATAGAAATGGTGGGTTCCTCCCAATTCCACTCAGACCCCCTCCTCCAGCTTCAGAGTGAACTTAACTCTAATCTACAGCCCTGGCAGGGCCCCTGCCCAGCCCAAGACTCCCTCTGAAGACGCCTGACTCTTGATCACACCGGACAAGGCTCTCCAAGGCGCAGCGACTTAGCTCAAAGGACACGGTTTCTAGGAGCACCACCAGCCGCTTCATCTCAAGGCTGGGCGCGAAGCCCCACCGTCTAGAAACTGCAACAGATGCCAGCTTTCTGTCTGCGCTGGCTCCCGTGCCGCAGGTGCCAGGGGCCCGTGTTCACTGACAGGAGAGCAAGCAGAGACAGGCGGGAGGGCCGTGGGGACGAGTGGGGGCAGGAGGGCAGCTCAGGGCTTCTCTGCTTAGAAGTGGCCCTCCGGCCAGCAGCGCTGGCACTGTCCGGGAGCGCGCTAGAATGAGGGCTCGTTAAAGCCCCCTGAGTCTGCTTTTTATTTAGTGAGGTCTCCCAGGGATTCATATGCGCACTGAAGCAGCCCTGGCTTTGACCATTTCTCTTGTGCGTCTCACCTGGGGCACTTGGTAAGTGTTCAAAGGCCCAGCCCCTATCCTTCAGTGAGCTTGAGACTGGGGGTTCCTTATTAGCAACCCAGGTGATGCTCCCCCAAGTAGGGGAACCTCTCTTTTCACGAGGGGAGAGAGAGAGAGAATCATGCCAGTGGCAAGCGTGTTCGAGACGGTGTCAGTCGGCTAACAGAGTGCCTGGTTCTCCCCGTGCCACCGTGCTCAGACTCCACCTTCCAGGCCCAGAGTCACAGGCCGCTGCTCAGAGCCGCAGGCGTCGTGGGAATCCCGCGCTCCTCGCTCACCCTGGCCCGCAGCCCGGCTCGGGCGTTGACACCTCTGTTCTGAGACTCCGTGAAACAAGACCTTCAGGATTTCTGTGGTCATTTCCCCGCTTCCAGTAGCCCCCTTTTCGGATGAAGAGAGCAGAAATTTTCCTAATGAGGCTGCTTTTTTTTTTTTTGAGAAAACATTCAGGTTTCCGCAGTGACCTTCAGCTGAAGATTATTCTAAAGCAGAGGACAGGGAGGGCAGGTGCGGCCCCAGGTCCTGAGCCAAACGGCCGGCGGGTTTGCTGTGAGGATTCCTTCATTCCTTTTATTATAAAATCAAGGCATTTCATTGTGGACAATTTAGAAAATAAAAGTCCAAAGAAGAAATAGTCATAATCCCTCGGGTCAAAAATGACTTGCTGAAGTGTGCCGCAAAACCATCAGCGTCTCTCTCTGTGTGTTTTTACATTGAAGGAATCACTCCAAGCCAACTGCTTTGCAACCTGTGTTTCACTTCATGGTAACAGTGGGCATTTACTCACATCACTTCATTTTCTCTGACTTCCTCCGTTGACCGGTTTCTTTTCTGAATCTCCATCTTCTAAACCAGTCCTGTTCTTGAGCATTGGTCGTTTCTACTTTCCCACAGCAGTGAACATCCCTGGGGAGAAGCTGATATCCTCTGTGCTGTTCTATTTAGGATCAAGTCTTAGAAGTGAAAAGACTTAGAAGTAATGTCGGCAAAGGCTGTACAGAGTTGTAAGGATCTGAACGGGTGTTCACTCCGTAAAGATTGCTCTAATACAAACCGCCCTTGTGCATTCTACTTCCCACGCACGTCTCTATTTCCCTCCGGGTGTTATAAATTAAACCGTTATTTTTGTCATCCCGTAGGATTCTGTCTTCGCTACGGTTGCATTTCCCGTGCTGTACGTCAGTGGGACTCTCTCCTGTGTTTATCCCTCGCTTCTGTCAGGGTCTGTGTCTATGTGTGTGACACGTCAGTTTGTCTCCTTATTGCTTTTCAGCCGTGCTTCTCTTTTTCCCATCGATATACAGAAACTCTTCATATATTGATGCTCTCCAAATTTGGTAATTGTTTTTTTAATTTTTTGACTTACAACTTTTACATATTTAAACCTAGTTATTTTCCTTTTCTGCTTAGAATATTTGCCTGTATTTCTGTGATTAGTTTATGGTCTTACTGTAAAAATGTAACCTTTGAATCTTTTTTCTTTATTGGGATAACTAAAGTAGAAAATTAACTTTTTTCTTCCTCAAATAGTTCACCATTTGTTCTAATACCATTTATTGAATAATCATTCTCTACAGATTTCAAAGACTAAATTCATTTTAATAATATGCACTTATATTCACTCATAAATAAGTATGTTTTCTGCTTTTATTTTTATTTTGTTCCATTTATTTCTCTTTTTATCAGCAGCACACTGCTTCAGGCAGCATCAGCTCCCAATCAATTTCAGACGCTTGCAGAATCAGTGCCCTCACCCCCTCTTCCTTTTTGAAAGGTTCTTGGGAATCTCCACCTTAAAGTTTGTTTGGTCTGCTCACCTCAAAATGATGACAAGAGCAACCTGATGCTACCCTTTGTTCTGCAGATCCGGTATCAGCCATGAGCAATGCCTTTATCACCTGGAAGAGGAAGTTCTCGGCCTTGTGGTCTAAGGACCCTAACTATCCCAGTTGGCTCCAGCAAGCCTCCAGTCGTGGTTCTTTTGTCTTCGTGTCTTTGTCGATGTTTCATTATGTTTGTCATCGTTCTGTTATCTTCTTGAAACTTTTCAATCCCTTATTTCTGTCGTTCAAATTATGCATGCCCTGCAAAGCGGCTGAAAATCTCCTGTCCGCAAGGGCTTCCTGAGCTCCTCCGTAGTGAAACAGCACACTGACTTTTCACTTTTCACACTAACTTTTCTATGACTTTTCACTCACATTTTGCGTTTCCCCCAGTTAATTTCAGTAACCTTATGGATCTTGCTTCTTTGTTAGATTATCTGAAGATAGAAGCTCTGCCTCACACCACCCGTCAGAGCCCAGCAGGGCCCTCCATACAGGACACTCAGTCAATAGTCCCCAGCTGAATCCATTCATTCTTCTTCCCTGACCCCTCTTTGCTTCACAGAACGCTCTGCTGATCAGCTTTGTGGCTTTAGCCACCTTTGTGACTTCATGCGATGCCCAGTGCTATGTCATACCTAAAGAGAGCTCTGCATCTGATGGTAAGTCCTGATGTTTTGTTATTTGATTGCATCTCAGTAAATATAAACTATTGGCAGGTGAATAACCTTAAATCTGCACGAGACAGAGGGTTAGGGCAGATGTATAAATGGAGTAAAATGAGGTACTTCAACATTCCGTTTATATAAGAAAGTGGTTCTCAATCCTAGCTGTATGAGAATTGCCTGGAGAATTTTTGACGCTTACTAATGTTCAGGCCCCACTCAAAACCAGGCAAGTCAGAATCTCAAGGGCAGGATCTACATATTTAGAGGCTTCTTGATTGATTCCTACATGCAGTTAGGGTTGAGAGTCCTTGATTATTCCAGGAGTTCTCAAACGCTAAATGTGTGTGCAAACCCTCTGGGGCTCTTACTAAAGTACAGATTCTGATTCTGTGGGCCTGGAGTGGAGTGAGACTCTGCATGTCTCATGGCCTCAGGTGGTCCTGATGTTGCTGGTCCCTCAAGCATACATGAGATCCATGGACCCCCGTGGATCCCCAACAGTGTTTCTCATTCATGATTGAACATTTGAACCAACTAAGGGTCCAAAATATGGACCAAGTGTCCAAAAATATGGCAGCCTGGGCCCCATGCCCAGAGGTTCTGATTTCTTTGTTCTGTGTTGGTACCCAGGCACAGGCTTTTTTTTTTTTGTAAAGTGTCCAAGATGTTTCCTATGTGCTTTGGGGGTTGAAAGCCAAATAAAAGAGGAGAAAGAGGCATTTACCCAGAGGTAATATAGTGGAACGAAGTCTCCCTGAGTGCTCCTAGGCTCATAATTTGTTGCTGCTGTTTAGTTGCTCAGAGAAGTCCAGCTCTTTTGCAGCCCCATGGACTGTAGCCAGCCAGGCTCCTCTGTCCGTGGGATCTCCCAGGCAAGCATGCCAGAGTGGGTTGCCATTTCCTTCTCCAGGGGATCTTCCTGACCCAGAGACTGACCCCAAGTCTCCTGCGTTGGCAGGTGGATTCTTTTTTTCTCTGTCTCAGGTTTGGCAGGTATTCTTTCCCCCTGAGTTATTGGAATTTTGGCTCGTAATAGCTATCTAATTAAAGAGGGAGGGGCTTACATTTTCTTGAAATGTCTGTTCTGAAATGAACTCTGAATAGATTTAATCTTGTTGTAAGGAAAACATGATAAGTAGTATGAGTTAGAAAGTACTGAATTTAGCCATGAATGAGTATATGAGTACTTTTCTGAGATGCTTGTAAAATCACTGAGATTCTCTCTCTCTGAGTGGGGTGGAGTACAGACGGTACCAACTAGCCCCAGTGTCCTTTTCTTGGTTGCATGACCCTAGGACTCTGCTGATGATGCCACATGCATTATTTTAGGATGCAAGGATCTCAGTGGAGTCACACACCAGCTGGAATCAGACTGGATGACTGAGAACTGTGAACGCTGTCATTGTGACGATGATGGAATTCACTGTTGCAACACGTAAGTCTCCAGCCAGCCGGGCTGCGAGGGGCGGGCAGCCAGTGCTGGGGTGCTGTCTAGAACAGCGGCTCCCTCTTTCAGAATCCCTTCCTGGGGCTTCTCTGGGGGTTGCTTCCAACGCAAGGGGCTCAGCCTTGACTCCTGGTCGGGAGACTAAGATTCCACAGGCTGAGCAGCCATGCCAAAAAATCTAAAAAACAAAGAGAAAACCCCCAATCCCCAAATCCCATCTTGAAGGAAGTTTAGCTTTCAATCCTATTTCTTTCTTTTCTTTTTTTAAATCATGGTAAAATATACATAACATGAAATTTACCATTTTAACCAAAGTAACTTTCAGTGGCATTAAGTATATTTGCGATTTTGTGCAACCATCTCCACCATCCATCTCCAGAAATCTTTCTTCTTCCCAAACTTAAATCCCAGGCCCATTAAGCAGTAATTCCCCACCTCCTGCCTCCCTAGTTCCCAGCAGCCACTGTCCCATGCTGTCTCAGTGAATCTGACGACCCTAGGAGGGATTGTTCCATGCTGTCTCAGTGAATCTGACAACCCTAGGTGGGATTGACTCTGACGACCCCGGGTGGGATTGAAGCTGACAACCCTGGGTGGGATTGAATCTGACGACCCTAGGTGGGATTGTTCCATGCTGTCTCAGTGACTCTGACGACCCTAGGTGGGATTGAATCTGACGACCCTGGGTGGGATTGAAGCTGACAGCCCCGGGTGGGATTGCACAGAATTTGTCCTTTCATGACTGGTACTGGGAAGGAAGAAAACTCCCCACCCCCCCA
>SJYF01000205.1:3553346-3577757 GCA_006410515.1 Procapra przewalskii | reverse complement strand
CTCGGGGCTGCCCCCTGTCTTCCCGCCCGGCCGGCCCTGCGCGCTTCGTCCTCGGACGCTCTCGGCCCGCGAGCCACCGGCGCCGCCGGCCCTCCGCCTTGCGCGCAGCCCCGGGGGGACGGCTCCGGGCTGGCTCGCTCTGGCCGAGGTCTCTTGGAGCGGGGAGGGGCCTGCTTCCCCGACGGCCCAGAGTAGGTCCGTTCCTGGCCTGTCGGGTGGAAACAGACGTTGCGATTTTTTCGGCCCTCTGCCCGCCAGCCCCCCGTGACTTGCGGCAAAGGGCTTGTCAGTTCCCTCCAGCGCCCTGAGAGGTAGCGCCGTCACCTGCGGTTCGCGCCGGAGGAGAGCGAGGCTGGTCAGTCCATCGCTCACTCCACCTGCAGTTCAGTTCAGCACCTGTGTGTTCAGGCGCTGAAGAAAAGCAGGGGCAGAGCCCTTACTTTCATGGGACTAAATAATTGGGGCGGGAACGGTAGTCGTGTAAATAGGCCTAAGTGTCGCGTGGCGTAACGGGACGGTGGGGTCAGGAGTGGCCGGAGGCAGAGCCTTTCTCGCTGTGCCGCTGCGATCTTCTGACCAGGCTGAGGTTCGTCGTCCCGGGACTGTTGCCGCTGCCCGCTGGTGATCCGGGCGTCTAGTCGTGGGGGCTGCTGAGTTAACCTCGGGGCGGGGATGGGCGGGCCGTCACGGTCGGCTCATCTCTGCACAGGGCACCGGTGTGGCGCTCCCGGAGTCCTTGGGAAGGACTCACTCACAGGCTGCAGTGGAGCTGCGAGTGGGTGCGTGGACCTTGAGGCAAGTCACTGCTTTGCTCTTGGAAGGTTTGCTAGTCTGCAGGTTTGTTAAGTGAGATGATACATGTAAAGTCTAGCAGGGTCACATATCTTACATTTTATTTCTCCCTCCTTTTCTATTGTTCTTGGGTCCCTAGGGGAAATCCTCAAGTTTTACGATAATGTGTTTCTGCTAAAATTCACTTCTCCGATTACCTTATTTTGGGCAAATAGATATTTTAAAAGTGGAGAAGCATGGTGAGCCGTGTAGGGAAAGGAAGATGTGATTCTCCAAGAGGGAGGGGATATTTTAAGAATTACATCGGACTCCCTACCCCACCGCCGTTTTGCTTAAAGTCAGTTTAGCTGTGCCAGAATCTCAGGAGCCTCTGTAGAGGTTTCATAAAACTGCATAGGTGATTCTGATACAGATTCCTCCCCGACTAGCTTCTTGGCTAGAATTTTATGATAATTTCCCGTCCAGATTAAGTGTTAGCGTACTTGAAGGCATTCAGAGCAGTCATTGTTGTGACTGCCGAACTTCTAAGGCTCGGTCTCTGATTTCAAAGTTTTCTTCTTTTCTTAGTTTTTGGTGACTCAGTGTCACAGATTTCCCTCCAGACGCCACGTTTGCCACCGGGTCCCTAGGGACTACCACAGTATGTGTCAGTGTAGACAGCAAATGTTTGTAGAATGAGTAAGAAAATAACAGTACAGTCTTAACACCTAAATGGGCCGTTCACCATCCATTGTACGGTTAGACAACACAGGCTCGGATCTTGGATTAAATCTTGGTTCTTTCACTTGGAAACCTGTGACTGTAGGTAATGCACCTGACCTTGTCAAGCCTTAGCTTCCCTGTTATAAAAATGGTATTTGTAATATGTAGATACCTTAAAGTTCTGTGAGGACTAAACGAGATGATGTATTAAGAAAAAATAAGTCTTGCTTCATAGATATGTTAAATACTTACTGAATCCATTCCTCCAGCAACTGTTTACTCAGCACCTCTGTGTAACAGTGAACAAAAAGACAGCCTCTGTCTGTGTGGAATGTACACAGTGTACATTCCTTCTAGTGTGTTTTCTGAAGTGGGATCAGAAAATAAATGGTTTCTCCGTGTCAGATTGTGATAAATACTATGGAGATAATGTTAAAATATGTTAAAGGGAAGTGTGTGGAAGGACGACTTATTTTATTTGGGATAATAAGGAAGATGACGCTGGGAAGAGGAGCGGGCACAGATGTCTGGAGGGAAATGCCAGTGCCGCGGGGCATTCCTGGTATGCTGGAGGAGCGGCAAAGAGGCCATGGTGGCAGGGCTGAGTGGGCTGCGAGGAGGGGAGAGGTGGGCAGCAGTAATGAGGTTTCTGCAAGAATCCTGGAGACAGATGAGGGTGACTTTAATTGATGAACTACAAAAAATGTCTTCCTTTATTAGCATACCCATTCTCTTATCAGAAGTAATCAGAAACTATTCTAAATGCTGGATCATATATTAATTACATGTATGAATGTGTTACTTTATAATAATGTATTACAATACATGTATACCATACACTATGAATGATTACATGTATTAATCTTTGACTCTTTCCAAAAATGTATGCCCAGTCTCAGAGAATCAAGATGCGTTTCTGTGAAGGATACACAGTGGCAAGTGCTGCTAGACCAGAGAGCATTTTCTGAGTGTTACTGAAATCAGGGAATTCAGTGTCTCTGAATATGTACTAGTTAGCTTGCAAGTCTTAAGTGATAGTTAAAAGGGACCAACCAGCATGTAAGGACGGGATTAAGTCCAGTTTCATGAAGGAACCGTAGATTGCTGAGGCAGTTTCATTAGTCTTTTCGCTGCACTTTGGCCCTCTTAAAATTTTGCTGTCTGCTTTTATTTTGGCTTTCGTTTTCAACATAGGCATGTCTCAACACATTGCTGCACACAGAAAGGGCGGGCAGTGCAGATGGCCTGAGCTGACGAGGGGCCCAGGTTGGCCGCTTCTGCTCTGGCGAATCGTCTTAGTAGCGTTCCTGTGCTTGTCAGAGGAGCAGCCGTATGGCCCTTCTCAGCGTGTCTTCTTTGCTCGCTAAATCCTGACATTACAGACATAATTTGTGAACTCCCCCCTAGTCTACCATCACCTGGAATTCTGGCGCGTCATCCTCACTCTCTGAATTAGGTAGATTCACTTGCAAGTCAACAAAAGGTTACTTGAGGGTCCCTTTAAAACAACAACGACAACAAGCCTCTGGCATGGATGCTTCATTCAGACTCTCTCAGCCCCCCTGATTCTCTTGCCACCCCTGATTTTACTTGGCTTGGTTATGCAGTGAAATCAAGATAATCTGTTCTGAGGCTTGAGGGTATGTTTGGGGCTAAATATTCCTTTTAGCCAGCGTTGTCTTGAGTCCTCTAGAAACATGGCAGTTTGGTTCAGTGAAGGAGTGGGTAACTGGCAAAAGAGGTTAAAAGAGTTTGCTTGTCAGCTGGTCATAGACAGGAAGCTAAGTCTTTTAATGCCTGAACAATTGGAGATTTCATAAGAAAATGATCTCGGGTACATTTTGAGTTTCAGTTTGGCATTATTTCTAGACCTCTAGGCTTCAGAGGAGGGAAAATATTTTATTTGCTTGTCTCTGTCAGGAAAACCACAAGATAGTTACCATATGAAATTAGGGATAAATTTTATTATTACTGTGATGATAGATAAATCACATCTTTTCCTTTATTATGGCAAGAAGTTTCAAGTTGAAGATGGGGTACAGCCCTAGTTCTGAAAGTTTACCAAACTTCTGTGATGTGGGCTGGAATTTCTGTGGTGCTGTAAAATCGGAGGAAAAAGCCCAGAGGTGGCTGCAAACGCAGTGACTGGTTCCCCTCTCGCTCGCGCATCAGTGAGTGCCTGCGACTCTGCACGGCTGGGCTTTGAGGGTTCTGGCATCGGAATCGCACTTTACATCGGAGCCCAGCCTGAAAGCGGAGTTTCAGTAGCAATATCCTTGCTAGTTTTGTCTTGTTTGAAAGCAAACGGAAAGTAACGGTTGTGGTAGAAACATTTCCACTTCTGAAAAACCTTTCTGAATGGGACATCAAGCTGACTGCTCATGTTTGAAGCAGAGCTAGGCCACACTTCCTGTGGCTGGCCTGAAACTGAGCATCCATTTCTCATGTGGTCACCCATCCACTCATCAAATAGGTGTGGAGCCTTTGTTGAGTTGAGGGTTACAGCACAGCGCAGCTCCAGGGACACCATTCTCTAGGTCAGTTCAGGAGAGCACGTGGAATGTGAAGGGGGCTTGGTAGCGCTGTAATGCTGATACCAGGCCAGCAATACATGGCCCTGCTCTTAGGACCTCTCAGACTAAGGAGGCAGACACGCAGCAGCAAGGAGAGCATGTGCTATCGGCGTCGTCCTGGAAACGTGCACACGTTACACTGGGCCCAGCTCTGTGTGTGTGTCAGTCATTCACTTGTGTCTGACTCTCTGCGACCCATGGGCTCCTCTGTCCATGGGATTCTCCAGGCAGGAATGCTGGAGTGGGTTGCCATTCCCTTCTCCAGGGGATCTTCCAACCCAGAGACTGAACCTGGGTCTCCTGCACTGCAGCAGATTCTTTACCAGCTGAACCACCAGGGAACCTTCTGTAGGTTAAAACTATTGAGAAATGGACGCTTGGTCAGAAAAGGCTTAATAGTAGTGACTATGCTTTTCTGACTTAATAGTCAGAAAAGCGAACAGGTAGGGAGAAGGGAGGGGTCTGGCATTGCTGGCAGAGAGAGCTGGGAGAGCCAGACTGGACAAGATGAACCAGCCAGGTCTACGCATGAGAAACTGCTGTCCAGAAGATCATGGGGTTGGGGCTGCTCTGGGGAGATAGCAGGAGAGTCAGGCTGAAGTCAGAAGACTCCAAGCTTTATTAGAGAAATTTGGACTTAATCCTGTAGGCAGGTGGGGAGCTGTTGGACAGTTGCAGTTTATGCTCTTTAAATGAGGATCTACTAATCTACTAGGAAATAGATGGTTCTCTTGTTGGGAGACAGTGAAGAAATCTTGAAACAGAAGAGAGGTAAAATGTCTCATGACTTTTCCCCCTTTAGAACCTAAACCTTTCATAAATATGCAAGGGCAAATAACAAAGCTTAAGGGAGTAAAAAGCTACCTGCAATGTCTGAATGCAGAATTTGTTTAGATTTTTATGAATTTTTTTCTCCCTCCAGTTTTTATATTTGTATACTCTTTAGTCACTTCATTATAGTAACAATTACAGCTGTCATAAATAGAATAACTCTGACTCTCAGTAACTGTGCAGCTCAGTTCAAGTGAAGGAGAGCCGGCACTGGTCAGGATCTGGTAGAGAGGGCATAGAGACCACTGGTTATGTAGGTGGTGGTCAACAAATTTCCTGTTGTATTCACATTGTAACTGTTTTTAGGGGCATATAAGCGAGATGAAAGTTCTTGACATTAGTCATATTTCTACAGAGTTGCTTCTTTCTAGCCACTGACTTAAAGTACAAAGGGCTATCAGATGTTAACTTTGATCATTCAGAGGTATGTCTAGCTCTATTTGTATCTTCACAGAATATGCTACCCAATGAAGATATTTTGAATTGAGAGAAATTGTTTCTTGCTAATTTCTGTAGTGACTGGCTGACATGGGACTCTAGGGACTGTGCATCGCAGATGGAGCGGGCACGCCCACAGCTCCTGTCCATCTGAAGCCTGAGGGATGCTTAATTGAGGCTTCTAGTCTTCAGTGTCCACTGGCCTTTGCTTTTTGTCAAGTGTTTCACTTTACTCTTAACTGTTATGAAAGTAGCTTCATATGCATAGATGAGCCAGTCAGTTCAGTCGCTCAGTTGTGTCTGACTCTTTGTGACCCCATGGACTGCAGCACGCCAGGCTTCCCTGTCCATCACCAACTCCCGGAGCTTGCTCAGACTCACGTCTATCTAGTTGGTGATGTCATCCAACCATCTCATCCTCTGTTGTCCCCTTCTCCTCCTGCCTTCAATCTTTCCCAGCGTCATGGTCTTTTCCAATGAGTCAGCTCTTCACATCAGGTGGCCAAAGTATTGGAGTTTCAGCTTAGCATCAGTCCTTCCAAAGAATATTCAGTACTGATTTCCTTTAGGATGGACTGGTTGGATCTCCTTGCAGTCCAAGGGACTCTCAGGAGTCTTCTCCAACACCACAGTTCAAAAGCGTCAATTCTTCAGTGCTCAGCTTTCTTCACAGTCCAACCCTCACATCCATATGTGACTATTGGAAAAACCATAGCTTTGACTAGATGGACCTTTGCTGGCAAAGTAATATCTCTGCTTTTTAATATGCTGTCTATGTTGGTCATAGCTTTTCTTCCAGGGAGTAAGCGTCTTTTAATTTCATGGCTGTAGTCACCATCTGCAGTGATTTTGGAGCCCAAGAAAATAAAGTCTGTCACTGTTTACACCGTTTCCCCATCTATCTGCCATGAACTGATGGGACCAGAAGCCATGATCTTAGTTTTTGGAATGTTGAGCTTCAAGCCAACTTCTTCACTCTTCTTTCACTTTCATCAAGAGGCTCTTTAGTTCCTCTATACTTTCTGCCATTAGGGTGGTGTTGTCTGAATATCTGAGGTCTTGATATTTCTCCTGGCAGTCTTGATTCCAGCTTGTGCTTCATCCAGCCTGGCATTTCGCATGATATACCCTGCATATAAGTTATACATCCTGATGAGAATTAGTATTTTACAGCAAAAAAAAAAAAATTGATTTAAAAGGTGTGACAAAGCTGTATAGTATTTTGTCTTTGGCCTGATTGGATATGCAGGCATATATAAGGATTATTTTCAGGGAAGAGGGCATCAAACTGGAGCACCATAAGCGTGACGATCATCAGGCAGGAAGCAGTTACTGTGTGCCAGGCACTGTCCTGAACATTTTTTATAAGCCAATTCATATAATTCTTACTGAGTTGACCCATTATTATCGTCCTCATTTTACCTGCGGGGAAACTGAGGCATAGATTGGTTAAGTGACTTGCCTTAGGTTACACAGCATTTCAATGACAGAGCCAGGTTTTGCACCCAAATGGTGCAGCTCCAGAGTTCATTCTCTTCACTACTCCGTGTTACTGCCTCTCCAGGTAGGGCTTTTATTTCACTACTGTATTCCCAGCACCTGGAGTAGAGCTTGGCATCTGCCTGGTACTCAGTTTGTTGAATGAAAAGCATCCATGAGCATTAAATGCATAACTGGGCTGAGGCCCCGTGGGAGTGTGTTTGAGTCAGAAGGACACCGGGGTACAGGTAGCGGAATGTCACAGATGTGAGGAAACGTCAGAGCCTGAAGCAAAAGCCCAGACCTGAGCCTCAGCTAGGCTGGCGGTGGTGATCTCAGAGGGGGTCACGAGCTACTGCCAGGAATTCTGACAACTTCGGAACCTTACTGACCCGCGTTTGTCATTTCTTTGTCGTGATTAGCAGCAAAATCCTTAAAGACGTCTTGGCGCTTTGGGGTGTGGATCAGGGCGGACACAAGGCTAGACGCAGGAGCAGGTGGGCCGCGGAAAGGCTGGCGAGGAGCCCCTCGTGCCCCCCAGCGGCTGGGAACCGAGGGTCTTGAGGGAGACGGCCTGGGGGTCCTGGGCCGCGGGGCACCTGGGGGCCTCCCGAGTGGGCGGAGCCTCCGGCCCCGCCCCGCGGCCGACGTGCGCGCTCCCGCGCCCCGCGGGGCTCCGTGCGCGCGCTGGCGGGGCGGGGCGGGGCGCGCTCTGCGGGCCCAGGGACCTTTCTCACCCCGTCCCGGATAAAGCAGCGTCCTGCTTGCGGGGCAGCTCGCGCGCCGCGGCCTGGCTGGAGAGGAGGTATGTCCGGCAGCCCAGGGCCGCGGCGGGAGCCCTCCGGATGGGCTCCCCTGGGCGGGCTGGACTTGGGCCCTGCTGTGCGCATGCATACTGAGCGGTACTGGTACCTGCTCTGAAACCTGTTCTGAGTAGCGTGGCTGCGGCTTCCCGGGAGGACCAGACGCAGGCTGCTTCGGGCAGCTCCTAGAAAGTGTTGCGGAGCCTGTCGCATGTGTCATGTTGCTTTTGAACTAGAAATGCCGCATTTGGCATTAGATGGTGATGACTAATATTGTGGATCGTTTTCAGTTACTGCTTTGGAGAGTTGATGTGCTGGGATTGGTTGCTTATAGTTAGTTATATGTATAAAGACAGATCTGAATGCAGTACGGTCTGAAGTGTTAAACGAGCTTAAAATATGCTGTCGTGACTTTATTATTCCCTTATTTTGTGCGGTTCTTCAGGCGTTAACCTTTGCTTACATGCTTTAAAAAATCAACAGAATCATCCTGAATTTCAGAAACTGTGGGTTAGGATGAGATACGTATATATAACCTTTGAGTTAATGATTTGTGATATTAAAAAAACCTTTAGTTTTAAAAACTGACTGAAGAAAGAACCCATTAAGGAATGTGTCAGGGTAAAATTGCATGTGGACTATTAGTGTAATTTTTTTCTTGAAAATTTGTACAAATATTCGGATATGTGCTGTCTCATCAGAGATAACCAAATGGACCATTAGTATTCTAATTTAGTAATTCATAGAAGATAATAAGTACCTTATGGGTCTTTTGGAGAAGGCAGTGGTACCCCACTCCAGTACTCTTGCCTGGAAAATCCAATGGACAGAGGAGCCTGGAAGGCTGCAGTCCGTGGGGTCGCTGAGGGTCTGGCACGACTGAGCGACTTCACTTTCACTTTTCACTTTCATGCAGTGGAGAAGGAAATGGCAACCCACTCCAGTGTTCTTGCCTGGAGAGTCCCCCGGATGGGGGAGCCTGGTGGGCTGCCCTCTATGGGGTCGCACAGAGTCGGACACAACTGAAGTGACTTAGCAGCAGCAGCAGCATGGGTCTTTTAGCAATGATTTAGATGCTAGGAATATAAGTGAAAAATGGACATCTTTTTTGGAGAGGAGAGCAATTTGGGAAGGAGTCAAACAGTGAAACCTGGAAGGTGCGGTTAGAAGTGATACAGGCCTTCGCTTAGACAGAGGATGCAGAGTGGCTATAAGATGTGAGGTCCCAGCCCAGGGCTCTGGCTCCTGTCTTTTATGCTTGGAAGTGTTTTGGTTATTCTGAGCCTGTCATGACATTCTGTTTATTTTTGTTAGCATTATCTAAGGAAGAAGGTTATAAAAAATTGGTTTTTTTGAGGATTATGAATGGACTGATTCTTAATGGAAGGTGTTCCAGTAGTAACCCATTGGAATGTTGATTTTAACCCCCTGTTGGCAAATAAAAAGAATATGTGGGTGATGCACTAAAGGAAGAACAAACTGGTCAGGAGAGAATTCAGGCCTCGACCCTAGGAACCCTAGTTCTAACCCCAGATCTTCACGTTACAGCTGTGGGGGCCCTTGAGATGGGCTGTTTAAGCTCTCTGGGTCTTTGTGGCATCATCACTGTAGTGAGAGCAGTCCATCACAGAGATGCCCAAGGTTTTTCTAACTTTCAATTGTGGTTGGTGTTGGTCACAAGAGGGTTATAGCTCTTTGGAAATTTTATGGTTAAACCATATGACAAGGGCTTAATTTCATTTGCGGTTTAGTTGCTTAATTGTTGCCTGTCCTTTGGATTTCATAACTAGATTTGTGCAGAGTATTGTGCAAGTATGGCATATATAGTTTGTGGAACTCTTTGAGGAAAGAAAATGAAAGTTGCTTAGCCGTGTCTGACTTTTTGCGAGTCATAGAGTCATTCCACTCTATACAGTCCGTGGAATTCTCCAGGCCAGAGTATTGGAGTGGGTAGCCTTTCCCTTCTCCGGGGGGGGTCTTCCCACCCAGGTCTCCCGCATGGCAGATTCTTTACCAGCTGAGCCACAAAGGAAGCCCCTGAGGGAGTCTTGAGGGAAAAGGGGTGGGGTAGGGGTGGGGGTTCTCTGGCAGCAGGAGGGCCTGGTGGGCTACCCAAGTGGGCAGAGCCTACTTTGAGGAAAGTATGCTTTTCCTGGAGCTTTATTTATGTGAGGAATGTGTGTATTTCTCCCTTGATCTCTTTCCTTCCCCAAAACCTTGAACAGAAATCTAGAGGCAGGGAAGTTTTAGAAAGCATTTAAACGTTTAACTTGTCTCAAACAAAAACATCCTACACATTTAAGGCAATACTTTTTTTTTTTAAGTCAATCCTCTTTTGAAGGTAGTAGGGCAGAAAAGTGTGTGTATACTTAGTATATTAATATATTAGAGGGTTTAGAACACTGAGTTTTTGTCATAAAAACAGCTTATACTTTGCTCTGTTATATAGTGAGAGAATAGATGGAGAGCTATATTTATTAAACAAGTATCACACCCTGACCATTAAGTCTTTAGGGTAGATCTTGTTATCTTCACTAGTTAATTAGATCATTAGGTTCAAAAAGGGCAGACAGTTCAAGGTCATAGCATTAATTGATGGCTAATTGATTCTGAGTCAGAGCTTTGTCACTTCAGAGCCTTTTCTAGTTTCCGTGCTTCTTTCTATAGTCCAAAGGTAGAGATTCCGAAGGTCCCTATAACTCAGCTAACCCTAATTACAGAAGCAACCAAATGTTAAAAAGTGCAGTGTGCAGGGCTTGGGTTAAGTGCCTATAGGCAGATATTACCTGTTTATCTTTATTGCAGCACTTTGTATTAATAGCTACTGTTGTCTCTGTTTTTCTAGAGGAAATTGTGGCCCAGAGAAGTTAAGTAACTAGCTCATGGGTCTCAAGGTTGCAGATGTAACTGGAATTCTGGTTTCTCAGGCCTCAGAATAATCTCTTCAACATCACACTTGCTACACTGGCTCTCCAACCTGAAACAAACAAATTGTTGAAATTGACTGGTGTGGACTTAGATAACTCAAACAAGTGTCTCTGAATGTGACAGTTCAGGACTGGCTTCACGTTACTGTGGTTTGAATTCACCTGTGTGGTAGAGTTCTTGATTCAGCTCTGAGGGTTTCCTCCTCACTGCAGTACAAGAAGACACACTTGCACAGCTTCTTTCTTGGGATCTAGGCTCTGGCAGCTGACCACCCCATGACCGCGAAGGAAGGAGGAGGGTCAGAGCCAAGGGCAGCAGAGGGACAGACATCCCTGGGCTGGGTGTAAGAGGAAGAAGCAGGTTCTTAAAGAACCTTACTCTAACCAGGTGACTGTTTTGAAGGATAAGGTTCATTTTATTTTGAAAACAAGGTGGGTAAATATGTGGCGAAGAATCAGTTTTGTAACTTTGAAATCTCATCCTAATTTGTATCCATAGCTAATAAGGGGACAATCCAATTTGTGTGTTTTTGCTGGACTCTATTCTTGGTGGGCAGAGTGTAGTATTTGTGATTGCTTTGAAACGTACTTTTTTACATTGTATGCATTTGAATTTGTTTCCCACATGATCTAGAGTTATGAGGTTTTTAACATTGTTTAATTTAATGTTATTGCTTAAAATGCACACGGCGCTAGGCACTGTGGCATCCCCCACAAATGCTGAGGAGCTAAGAGTGGGAAGTGAGGCACAGGTGAAAGGAGTTTAATATGTTTGAAAGCTGAACATGCTTTTGTGTAACTTACATGCAAAGTGAAGCAACTTGTGGTGATGAGGTGCCATTCTGCTCTCCGAATATGAGCCAGCATTTTACCCGCATTTTGCAGATTCCTACTGTGTGCTCTGAGTGTACACTAATGGGTGTGTTTAAACAGGGCAGCTTACAGTGAAAATGAAGGTAGCAAAGTAGTGTTTTAAGCGGTAAAAAAATCTCCAAGGGGATTCCTGTTGAGTCCAGTTAATGAAGAGCTTCCTTTTTCAGAGATGATTATAGGGAACCAGACTGTGGCAACAAAATAACAGGGGGAAGTTAGAAAGTTTCCTGAATCTTTCTGCTATTTTTAGTGAATCTAGCTCATGGTCAGGAGTAACTCCACTGAATTTCTTCCTCCCTTTGCCTTGTCTCTGAGGATGGGGAATCTCACTGCATTTGGCTTTTCTTAGGTTCTAGCGAGTTAGCCACCTGGCCCTACACTTCAGCCTGAAGATGCAGCGTAGGCCAAGTTCCTTGCGTCTCACGTGAATCGTCAGCCATTTGTAGGACTCAGAGAAGGCAGTGGCACCCCACTCCAGTGCTCTTGCCTGGAAAATCCCACGGACAGAGGAGCCTGGTGGGCTGCAGTCCATGAGGTTGCCGAGAGTCGGACACGACTGAGCGACTTCATGTTGACTTTTCACTTTATGCATTGGAGAAGGAAATGGCACCCCACTCCAGTGTTCTTGCCTGGAGAATCCCAGAGACGGGGGAGCCTGGTGGGCTGCCTTCTGTGGGGTCGCACAGTCGGACGCGACTGAGGCAGCTCAGCAGCAGCAGAAGCGCTGGGCAGACTGCTGTTCCCCTGAGAGCTGGCTGGCTTCTCTGCGAAGGTCATTTCCTTCAGGATTGTTTTTATATGTTACCTCAAATATCTGCAATTCATCCTTCTCTGCTCCTTTTGGGTCATTTGAACAAGTCTGATTCTATTTGACAGGTCTCCAAATATTCCAGAGTAGTAATCTTGTTGTCCCAGAAACTTCTCTTATCTAGACTAAACAGCCTCTTTTCCTGGAGAAATTTTTCATGGTTTTGAGGCCCCTTTCTATTTTTTTCCCTAAAGGCCTGTTTCTGAAGTTTGTTATTCAGAGAGAAATTTCAAAAGTAGTCTAATAAATGTGGAACAGATTAAGTCCTGTGGCGAATGTTATGCTTTCGGTAAATGTAGTCATATAGTAAGTAATTTTTTCCTTGAGATCCAGTATACTGCTAACTCATATAAAGCTTGCTTTCAATTAAAAATCCCCATTCTTTTATAAATATTGTATCCTAATGCATATATATGGAAATCTAGAAAAATGGTACTGAAGAATTTATTTACAGGGCAACTGTGGAGAAACAGACGTAGAGAATAGATCTGTGGACATGGGCAGAGGGGAGGAGAGGCGAGACGAATGAAGAGAGTAACATGGAAACTTACATTACTACATGGAAAATAGATAGCCAACAGGAATTTGGTGTCTGGCTCAGGGAATTCAAACAGGGGCTCTGTATCAACCTAGAGGGGTGGGATGAAGAGGGAGATGGGAGGGAGCTTCAAAAGGGAAGGGTTATATGTATACCTGTGGCTGATTAGTGTTGAGGTTTGACAGAAAAAATTCTGTAAAGCAGTTGTCCTTCAATAAAAAATAAATTTAAGAAAATCTCCATTTTTTTGAAAAGCGTTGTTTTCCGTTTTGTCCTCCCCCATTCGAGTACAAACAAAAGCTGCATTTTGCTTTACAAGAGCTCACAGCCCTGTAGAGGCTGTCTCAGCCCTGTAGAGGCTGTCTCAGCCCTGTAGAGGCTGTCTCAGCCCTGTAGAGGCTGTCTTGGGGTCTGTTTTACAGGATCTCACAGCCCTGTAGAGGCTGTCTTGGGGTCTGTTTTACAGGATCTCCTGTAGAGGCTGTCTTGGGGTCTGTTTTACAGGATCTCACAGCCCTGTAGAGGCTGTCTTGGGGTCTGTTTTACAGGATCTCACAGCCCTGTAGAGGCTGTCTTGGGGTCTGTTCTTGCCACAGCCCCATGCTATCTCCAGCTTTAGTCTCGTCTGCATTTTCATCCAGGCAGTTAGAGCAACTGTTGAGTAGCTGGGGAAAGCAGGGGCACGCCTCTAAAAGCTTAACAGACTGGTTCTAACCCTAACCCTTGGAGCGCTGTGGAAGACATAGTCTTATGCTTCAGTTTAGTTGTCCTGCTTCACCCGTGTTTTCTTTGTCCACAAAGGTAGTATGCGGCCTGTCACGGGTCTTACTGTTGTCCAAATATATCATGTCTACAGCATTGCCTTGATGGGCCAGTTTAGTAAAACTACCCAAGAAGAAAGTAACTTTGGATTCTAAGTAAAAAAAATTACTTGGAATCCATCTAAGCCTGGGGATTCACAGGGGTTAGTGAACCCATGCTGGGCTGCTGTGATCACGGCCTCCTTTTTCTCAGTATTTAGAAACCCTCTCTGATTTTAGATTTATCCAGGATAGATAGGGCAGGACGACAGTAGTGGTGGGGGTGGGGGTGCAGCCGATAGACAAGTTACATTTATTAAGGGTATGCTGTGTGCCAGGTCCTATGTTGAAAGTAATGTTAAGTAGTCATGAACAGTAACTGGGAGCTGATTGGAAAATCATTTGGGGGAATGATTGCAAGGTGTTTGGTTGTAATTATAGTGCAATTTGGATTTGTTTTCTTTTAAAGGAACAAGGTACAGAATGAGTGCCTCACAGGACCAGAGTGGCTGCCCCGCTAACAGAGAGCCCCTTCTGAGGTGCTGTGATGCACGGAGGGACTTGGAGCTTGCTATTGGTGGAGTTCTCCGGGCTGAGCAGCAAATTAAAGATAACTTGCGAGAGGTGTGGTGTATGCTTTTCTTTTCCCTTGTCTGAACTCTCAGCACAGGTCTAGTTAGAGCATAGCCAAGGGATTGGCTTCTCCAAACCAAAAAGTTTTTATCCCATGCCTTGCATCATCTGCCTGAAATGTTGGTGCCTTTGATTCCAAAGGGAAAATGGAGCAGCTGTTAGAAGAATCTAGAAATTCTTGTGCCACCTTACAGAATCCAGTTTAGCCTGCATTTCCCCTTGCTTCTCTGTGCGGCGGCTGTGCCTGGCACTGCCATCAACTAAAAAGTAGCAAAAGGCACGAGCTCAGCTCACTGACCTGGTCAGTTGTGTTCCTGATGCACAGAGGATGGCATCTCTACATCCCCTGCCATCTCTTAATTGGGTCTTGGTTAGTTGTTGTTAACAACTAACAACAGTTAGTTGTTAAGAGCAGGCCAAGAGGAAATCTGTGCCTTCTCCTGGCCTAACAGCATTCTGTTAGTGAATTGGTAGGCCAAGTATTACATGACTGAAATACTGTTTTACTATCCAGAAAAATGTTTTGAAATACAGTTCCTTATGTGGATTCTCATGGATAATTTATAGCCGTTAAGATTTTCTTCCATAGGATTTTTATATTTATTCCTCTTGTGCATCACTGTTGATACTTCCAGAAATATTCAGCTGATAATTTTACATAAACTGTCTGCCCTCATAGTCATCTGGCTGTTGACATGTAGTGGCTCATCTCTTCACTAAATTGACCTGCTGTAAATGTGTTGCTTATTCATAGGGTGAGAAAAGGGATAAGGGCTAGCTAGTTACATTCTTGTCTTATTCCACTGATGAATTTGTAAAACTATAGGTTTTCAAATTATGTGGAAAACATAGGGGAATCAGTATTACATGACATGTCCTTATATTTTTTTTGACTCCTTTAGGAGACCCAAAATAAACCTTATTGTCTTAGAAGGAGGGGTATTGAGGGTTTTAGACCTTAAAGATGCTTTTATGACTGAAAATCTGAAACTGGGTCCACGGGGCTTTGATTCTTCCATGAGTGGGCTTTGGGACACTCAACCCTGAAATTATAGGCAAAATTCTAAGTGTGTGCATTTTTCTGGGGAGATACTCCATACATGTCATCATTGGATAATCAGAGGATTTGTGACCCCCAGAAATTTAAGAACCTTACCATTCTGTGGGAAACACTGTTCTTTGGTGAAGCTAACATCTTTATGTTTCCTAGGTCAAAGCCCAGATTCACAGCTGCATAAGTCGCCACCTGGAATGCCTTCGAAGCCGTGAGGTGTGGCTGTATGAACAGGTAGATCTCATCTATCAGCTTAAAGAGGAGACGCTTCAGCAGCAGGCCCAACAGCTCTACTGGGTAAGATGACTGCAAGGCCATAATATGGTTTCTGGTTTCCAGAGACTGTCTTTTCTGTAATGAAGCACTAATAGAGATCAGATAAAAATCTAATCTCAAGTGCTATTTGCTGTTTGTTAACTTGGATGCACTTGGTGCTTTTCGTATCATTGTGGCTCTGCGATCTCATTTTCCTTCTAGTTGCTGGGCCAGTTTGATTGTCTGATTCGTCAGCTGGAGGGCACCCCAAACAAAGATCTAGCCAGCCCAGTCTCGGCTTGCCTGGAGAGGTACGGGACCTTCTGTGTGCTCTGATTTTGGCTCTCTGACCTCGGTGCATTTTTGCATGACTTGGATTTAACTTAGTGTCACACTTGACGTTTGTTTGACAGCATTGTCTTGCTTTGAGTATTTAGTGTCATACTCGGCGGAACATGGTTAAGCCATCTATCTTTGGTTGAGTTACTCGACCAAACTTCAGATAACTCACAATATGGTCTTTATTTTGGATGGATTTGAACTAGGTATTTCTTTAAAATAGCCAGATTTTGTTTACTTTTTTCTCCAGATTGGGCAGTCTCACCCTCAAACCTGAAGATTCAACTGCTTTACTCTTTGAAGCCGACATAACTGCCCTGCGCCAGGCAATCACCACATTTGGGTCTCTCAAGACCATTGTAAGTAATGTTCCTCTCAGAAGGTTCATAGTGAGCTTCTCAGGTCTGTGGCCTGACACATGCTCTTAGAAATAGCACATTTTCACTATGAAAAGGGACTTTCTTGAGAATTTGGTAAGCTTTAGAAACTTAATGTTCTGATTGAATTTATAGAGCATTAGGCTGGTAGTGCTTGGAATGTATTATTGACTGATTGATTGTCTCTGGAATTCATCTTTGTACCTCTAAATACCCTTGACTTATTTCTTAAGAAATTTATGGTTTGAATGGTCTATAGAGTCAAATATCGTCTCATTTGGGTCTTCTTAATAGTTGTAATGCTACCAGTTCTGGTGAAGGTTTCTTCTGTGAAGATAGTTATGAAGTAGATAGAGAATTCTCAGATTTTATAACTACTTCATAGGTCACTGAATGTAGTGTGAAGAATATTTATTCTAGTGAACTGTAACACTTTGCTTAATACTTTTGAAATTTTGGGATTGCAAGTTCACTTTTTTGGTATGAAAGCATAACATTCGTAAACACAACGAATTTGCTTTTCATCCGATAGCAAATTCCTGAGCACCTGATGGCTCATGCCAGTTCATCGAATGTTGGGTCCTTCTTAGAGAAGAGCGGCCACATCCCGTTGCCAGAGCAGGTAAAATGCCATTTTGTTTCTGGTAACTGAGTTATTATTTGGCTTGTATTTCTTTGGGGTTTTGATTATATCACTTTTTTTTTTTTTGGCTATCATTTATTTGTAAAAAGGCATGAATGGTAATAAATGAGTTTATACAATTAAATGCTTCCCTTGAGACTGAAGGTCAGGAATTTAGACATTTTAGATGTGTTCAGTTAGTTCATAAGAAATTACCATCAGCTCTGTGGTTGGCTTGGTTCTCTTAGGGGTCCTCCTCTTTATCATTCACTTCTGAAGGCAGTGTGAGACATGTGAATCCAGGGCCTGCTTCTGAAGGCAGTGTGAGAAGTGTGAATCCAGGGCCCTAAAAGTTCTGAGCTGAGAAGCTGATTTCCAGCTGTGCTCCTTGCTTTGTAATTGTGAAAATGGAGGCTTGGGGGAATCATTTGACTTGTGCAGGGTCAGCACCGAGCCAAGATTAAAGAGCTTGGGTCTCCTGTTTTTCTGGCAAACTTTCTGCTGCGTTTGGCATTGCCTTGTTAAGCAGCAAAGTATTCTGTGATTAGCAGAAGTCGGCATCCAGCGCCGCAGCTGTCCCTCTCAGTGAATGGCTCCTTGGAAGCAGACCTGCCGCCAGTCCCCAGGCTCCTCACCTGCCCAGCACCCATCTCCAGGACTGGCTCACCCAGAAGCCGACCGTGGAGACCAGCCAGGTGCGCCGCTGCCCCTGTTGGCTCTGAGATAGATGGCGGGACAGATGGGTTAGTCACTAACTGACAGCATGTCGCTGGTTTTTAGTTCTAGTCTGGGAAACATATATTTTAAAGATAACGTTTTATTACAATAGTGACACCTCTTCACCATAGAGAAAAAGCTTAGGAAAAAACTATATAAAGAAATACAAGCTCATAATCCCACATGCAGAAGCTACCACTGTAACATTTCATTTCTGCGCACATATACGTGCCTGATGGAGAAGGCGATGGTGCCCCACTCCAGTACTCTTGCCTGGAAAATCCCATGGACGGAGGAGCCTGGTTGGCTGCAGTCCATGGGGTCGCTAAGAGTCGGACATGACTGAGCGACTTCACTTTTCACTTTCATGCATTGGAGAAGGAAATAGCAACCCACTCCAGTGTTCTTGCCTGGAGAATCCCAGGGGCAGGGCCTGGTGGGCTGCCATCTATGGGGTCGCACAGAGTCGGACACGACTGAAGCGACTTAGCAGCAGCAGCAGCATACGTGCATGAATATATTTCTGTCATTTAATTTCTTCCATAAAATCCCTCATAGTATATAGTATTTCATTGATTGGCTATAAACTTTAGGTTTTCTGAATATAAATAAATTTCTTTTGCATGTCCAGGAGATAATTATATGCATTCTTGATTAGTTCTTTAGGAATGAATTCTTAGAAATTGCATTCGTAAATTATAGTTCTACAGACCCTTTAAGGCTTTCAATACATTCTGTCAGTTTGGGTTTCCAGAAAGTCCACACTACTTTATATACCTTCTTCCCTAAACATCTGTAACAGTGGTAGTCATTTACAAGTTTTTCTCTGAATTTAACACAAAAGAACAATTTTACTTTTTGAGTTTCTTAGGTTACTAAGGAGACTGAGTATTTTTCGTGTTTATTAGCCATAGCCAACTTTGATGACTTCTCTAATCATATCTATGACTCATTTTTGTCTTTATTCATAAATGCACATGTAGAAACTACTTGTCTCTTTTCTACAAGATATGCTATAAATGCTTTCTCCTAGTTTGCCTTTTTAACTGCAGAAAATTTAAGTTTTAATATAATTATGTATTTTAATATCTCAGAGAAATCCCTTGTCTTTTGGCTATGTATACTTAGAAACATTTTGTAGTGTGGTAAATATAAGCAGAACTCTTATCATTGAATTTCAAGGCAGTCATGATATTCTAGCAAAGTAATGTTGTGTATTTTTTGTGTAGACGTCTGCTAGAGCCTGCAGTTTCTTGAATAAAGTCTGGGGCAACCTAAAGGGTTTGGAAAACTGGCTCCACAATAGTCAGCAACAAGAAGTTTCTGAAAAACCAAGTTACCAAAGGTCTAACAGCTGTTCTACTGCCAGTTCTTGCTCCGTGGAAATCGAAGAGGTTGGAGATCTGGAGCCTCTTAATCAAGATGAGATGGATCTTTCTGACTGGCTGGTAACTCCCCAGGAATCCCGTAAGCTTGAGAAGCCCGAGAGTGGCCGCTCGGAGACCGCCAGTGAGAGGTTTGGGCTCTTGTTCCAGGTGTTCCGGGAGCCCTACAATGTGAATGATTGGCTTGTCAAGTCGGATTCCTGTACCTATTGTCAGGGTAACCAGCCGAAAGGTGTGGAGATTGAGAACCTGGGCAGTCTGAAATGCCTGAACGACCACTTGGAGGCCAAGAAACCCTTGTCCACTCCCAGCCTGACTAGTGAGGATTGGCTTGTCCAGAACCATCAAGACCCATATAAAGTAGAGGAGGTCTGCAAAGCCAATGAGCCCTGTACAAGTTTTGCAGAGTGTGTATGTGATGAAAATTGTGAGAAGGAAGCTCTGTGTAAATGGCTTCTGAAGAAAGAAGGAAAGGATAAAAATGGCATGCCTGTGGAACCAAAGCCTGGACCTGAGAAATGTAAAGATTCCCTGGACATGTGGCTCTCTCCATCCAGAAGAGAGGCGGCAGAGCAAGCTAAGGCACCCAAGGCGAGGGCTTCTGGAATCGCTGATTCCTTCCGAGTCATACGGGACACTCCCTTGTCAGAGTGGCTCATGACCCCCTCACACAAAGGAGGATGTCCCAGCAAGGAAGTGCCTCTTACTGAGGACAGGGCTGGCAAACAAAAGCCTGCAAGCCCCTTGGCCACTGCCTGGTGTCCCTTTAACACAGCTGACTGGGTCTTGCCAGGAAAGAAGACAGGAAATCTTAGCCAGTTATCCTCAGGAGAGGACAAGTGGCTACTTCGAAAGAAGGCCAAGGTGAGCCAAGACATTAAAAAGGCACCATTTGAAGTATATTCAGTAGATTTTTCTTAGTCTCAAACCTTGCAAATAAATGGACCAGATCCTTAACTATCTTAACTGTTAAATGCGGCTTACGCATTAATTTTGGTGCCGTGTTAGCAACGGAATGGGACATTTATGATTATTCATACTGAAGTTTGTGTGCATTTTCTATGCCCCAAATCCACATCTGGCCTATTTTATTGCAATTTATGGAAAAATTAGGGGCAGAGAAAATAGCTGTCACTTTTGCTTTGATACTAGAGTGCCCAACGTTCGCATCATTCTTTATAGACACTAGACTGGAAGATGAATTGTTGGCATCACGCCTCCCAGCTGTCATGTAGCAACCCACCCTTTGTCTTGTTGCAGGCAGTATTGCTTAATTCGCCCCTACAGGAGGAGCACAACTTCCCCCCAGACCGTTCCGGCCTCCCAGCGGTTTGTGATCTCTTTGCCTGTATGCAGCTTAAAGCTGATAAAGAAAAGTGGCTGTATCGAACTCCTCTACAGGTTGGTATATGCCACCAGTGCAAACCCTACAATCCTAGCTGCTCAGGATTTGTCTTATATATGAATTCAGTTTGCTTACCAAACTGTTTCTGTTAATGGTTTGTTTGTATATTAGGTGAGGTGGGAAAAGAGATCATAGAAACTTCATGTTTCACTTGAACTTGCTCCATGAAGTAACGAGGACATACTTGAAAGTAACCTTTCCAGATGATGTAGCTGTCAGAATTTTTGGAGCCTGTGTGGTTTCTAATAGCTTATTGAGAAATGAGATCTTTAAAGTGGGAAGACGTTTGCTTTTAATCTTACAGTCACTTTTTATGTGGACTTTTGTTTTACAGATGTGAAGGAGTCGAGTACTAGCCAACCAGATTTTCTGCAGATGATCACAAGTCCACGAGCTGAGTGGCTGTGGCTTGCGAAATCATTCTCTGGGTCTGATGTAGTTCCTTTCCTCCCCAATTTCGAACTAGTGAAGAGAAATTAGTCATCAAATTATGAATTACTGTGGAAAAGAAAAAGGCGATTTGTTGATGCCGAGGTGATTCAGGTTCTTTCTTACATCAGTATTAATTCACCCCTATGCTAGAAATGCATCTTAGTGGGTAGGTCTTTCTCATAAGCCTCCATGGCTCCTTAGATTGGGTGGTTATTAGAAGTACATTAAAACACTGTAGTTTTCAAAATGAAATAGTTCTATAATCAAAGTGTGTTGATGTATTCTAAAGCTAGTAAAATTACCTTTTGATTGGCAGTCTTTGGATGCTTCCCTTATCCTGGGTTTTCTTCCATTAATGGTGAATTCTTCTATTTAATTAATATTCTATTGTATTTTACATCATTAACTTTGCCAATATAGTGGTTTTTTCTTACCAAAACACATATTGAAAGTCTTGGCAATTTTTGACATTTATCACAAAACATTTTAGCTTAGGTGCCAGATTCTACACTGTTTTTCTTCTTTTGAAAGACATTCAGATTTTGCAAGATCTGTCTTTATTTCCTTCTCTAAATGTTATTATGAAAGAACATCTCTCAGAAGGGCTCCATATTGCTTGAAGACTATGCTCAGAGTAGTTCTAGCCTCTTCCAGAATATTCTGAAGAACCTCAGGCAGCAGAGCCCCAGTGCTGACTAATCGGAAAGCCAGTATGCTGGAAACGTACTTGAGCTATTCACTATGCTAAGTGTCGCTGGTGCATCCTGTGTAAATGGAAGCTGAACTTGACACCTGGTGCTTTTAACTGGGCATAAACTAAACGTCCGCTCACTGCAAGCACAGCGTACCCATACCTCTAATAAAAGTGTGGTGCAGTGGCATTTTAGTGAATAGAAGTTTTGAACACTTGTGCCTTGGGGTGTTTCTTGAAGCTTTATGAAAACTATCAGTGTTTCCTTAGTATCCTTAAAGTTACGTCCGTGCTTTAAAGAGTTTCTCTGTAGGAGAGAGGTGGTATTTATACCATGTTTTAAAATTCTCTAAAATGAGACATCTTAGCTGCTTTCCACTTTTAAACTATTAAGCCACTCAACTTGCCTGTTATTGGAAATACCTTTCAAGTCTGTGATGTGGTCATCTGGAAAGCCCCTTTGGGGAAACGTCACAGTCCCAGTGTCACTGCCATACAGCTTCACTAGAGTTCTTAACCAGTTTTAGTTCTTCCAGATACCATTTAGAACTTTGAAGGTGGTGGGTAAAAACTTAAGCAGCTTTTCCATTATCTTAGGTCGCAGCAGACTTTGTAGTTGAGGTTTACCAGGCTGTGTGTCCCTAAGTTAACATTAATCACTATGCTAATGAGTCTGTAAACCATTCCTTTGCATCGATGCATTTTGTATCTGCCTCCATTCATTAAAAGCATAACAGCCATATCGTTGTCCTGTGTATTTGTAAAACACCTTGTCACAAAATTATATGAATGTGGTATCCTTTGGTTACAAGCACAGCTGAGAAACACTTGAACATAAAAAGTTCTTATATTCACCTAGAATAAAGTGCTGTTTATTTCTCCTGAATCAGCAAACAGGCATGTTATTACTATCTGCTGTTGTCCTCGGCTTTCCTGCCAAGTCCCGCCCAGCCAGACGTGTTCAGAAAGGCTCTACTTCCCTTTCTCTGTAATAATAGCCACCAGTTGTTTATTACATGTGTGTGCGACCTAGAGGGCATTATTTAATTTCATTTCATAATGAGAAAACTCAGAAATCACGTAACTTGTCCCCCTTTCTGTCGCTTTCCCAGGGCTTCCTTAGAAACTTCCAGCTCTGTCTGTGCCATCTCTCCCGTCGTCCCCAGTGAGGCCGAGTTAGGACTGTTCTGGCACAGACACCGACGGTGTAATGGTTAACCTGACGCATCTTGAGGCTGTTTAGTGTCAGCTCTGTTGGAGAAAAATTTCTAACCTAGTTGCTAACGCTGCTAGTAGCCCCTCACTTCATCACAGACATGAAAACATGCTCTGGCCTACGGGAGCAGAGAAGCCAGCAACTCTGGAGAAACGACACCCACTAGTTACTGCTGGAGTTAGGACTTCAGTTCTATTTTCACCCTTTATTGGGAAGACAGCAATATTACAGTCTTGGATCATTAAACGAACAAATGTGGCTGATACAGTATTGACAAGCAGGCCTGAATTCTGGGATTAAGTGGTTTTCCAGAAGTGGGTAGGAGCAAAAACAGGTGCGAGATCTTCTTAAGAGAACCACATCACTCAGCGGCCAAAGGGCGTTGTGTCTCCAACTCGGCAATGGCTGGAAGGAGCGCCAGTCCTGGTCAGCCATCCATGGCCTTCATCACAGCAAGCTGGAATCTCTCGTTTTCCAAATTAGTTGCAGACAGAAGAGTAAATGCCTCCAGACTGACTTATAAACTGATCAGGGTGACTACTGAAGTGTCCTCCGTCTGTAAACCAGCAGAATCTTCAGAGGGACTGCTGGAGCACAGAGCCCTTCATGTGCTCCCAGTTGTTGTATAGAGCGTAGAGGCTCGTAAGCGTCAGTCCTGCTAGACCACCTCGCGCTGCCCCTCGAAGGCCGCCTGGGAGAGGAAAAGGGAGAGGACCATCAGAGGGCGACCTAAGAGGTTTGCAAAGCTGAGACACACTCTTCAGATTTATGAAGATTCCATCCCAAACAGGAGAGTAAGCTCTGAAAATAATAAACCAAGACTGCAATTCAGTAGAAACAGATTCCCCCTAAATCACCTGCTTGATGTGTAAACTATGTATCCATAGTAACAACCTTTTTTCACTTTTAATTTCAGTTATCAGCATGGTGTTTTGACTTTTCTCAGTCTGATGATCCTAGGACATTTTTGGACAAGACCTTATGCTTGTTACTGAAATCCCAAGCAGATCAGTAATTCCCTGCTGGTCATAATTTTTAGAGCTTCACTGGCACTGTCAATTGATTCAAGGTGGTATGTAAACAAGGCGATACCCTTTGCAAACAGTATTAACAGGCTTTGGACTCTGCGCAGGTCCTCTAAATATTAACTTTGAAGACTCAAAACAGTGGTGGGGGAGAGGCTGTAAGCAAGGTCTGAGTTGGGTGCTGATGAAGCACCGACTCTCCCAGTGCCTGTCTCTATTCTGACGTCTCAGAGCATTTCCAGCTAGCGAGCAGAGACGTAACCCAGCAGCATCACGCTGCTGTTTAGTCCCTCAGTCGTGTCCGACTCTGTTGCAACCACAAGGACTGCAGCCCGCCAGGCTCCTCTGTCCCTGGAATTCTCCAGCAAGAATACTGGAGTGGATTGCCGTTTTCCTTCTCCAGTGGATCTTCTGACCCACAGATCAAACCTGTCTCTCCTGCTTGGCAGGCAGATTCTTTACCACTTAGCCACCTGGGAAGCTCCAAGCATCGTTGTACTAGTTGAAAAGCATTCCAGGATTAGGATTAGACTTTGAACTATTTTTGCTTAACAAAAGTTTTTCACGTGGAAAAAGATTATGGAATAGGTATTTCATTTGAAATGCAGAAACAATGTTTCAACCAGGTACCTGAAAATAGTTACCAAGTCTAGTGAAAGGAATGGGGGTACCCAAAGAAGCTTTTAAATACTCGAT
>SJYF01000205.1:3519189-3532603 GCA_006410515.1 Procapra przewalskii | reverse complement strand
TGGTCATGTATGGATGTGAGAGTTGGACTGTGAAGAAAGCTGAGTGGTGAAGAACTGGTGCTTTTGAACTGTGGTGCTGGAGAAGACTCTTGAGAGTCCCTTGGACTGCAAGGAAATCGAACCAGTCCATTCTAAAGGAGATCAGTCCTGAGTTTTCACTGGAAGGACTGATGCTGAAGCTGAAACTCCAATACTTTGGCACCTGATGCAAAGAGCTTGACTCATTGGAAAAGACCCTGATGCTGGGAAAGATTGAGCGCAGGAGGAGAAGGGGACGACAGAGGATGAGATGGTTGGATGGCATCACCGACTCAATGGACATGAGTTTGAGTGAAATCCGAGAGTTGGTGATGGACAGGGGGGCCTGGTGTGCTGCGGTATTGGGTCACAAAGAGTCCGGCATGACTGAGGGACTGAACTGAACTGAGCAAAGGTCTCAGGCCAAGGTTTTGTTTGACTCTGTTTTGCATCTGTTTTGTCCCCTCCTGTGGCCTCTCGTTCTGTTTACTGTGGTGGCTTCTAGTTAAAGGAAAGAGGCCCTGGAACCTGGGACACATCATTTTCTGCTTTGCTGTTGTTTAGTCGCTAAGTCGTGTCTGACCCTCTGCGACCCCATGGACTGCAGGACCCCAGGCCTCCCTGTCCCCCACTATCTCTCAGAGTTCACCCAAGTTCATGTCCATTGAATCGGTGATGCTATCCATTTTATGCTTACTTCAGGAATAAGAGGGATACAGCTGAAACAGTCCTGTGATGTGCTGTAAAAGAAAGCTTTGGAAGCCAGAAATTGTAGTCTTGGTAGGCTCTCCTTTCTCTGGGGTCCTTGGAAGGACTGAGGACTGTTTAATTAGCAGGAAGTGATGGTTCCTAGCCTCTTACTTTGCCTCCTTCACCCTGTTCTCAGGCTTCAGGACTTAAAATAGGAGGCCTGAAGCTAGAGAGAGAACGCTTCTGTGTCGGAGCTGCAGGAGAGGCCCTCGCCTGCGGCTGCCCTGTAGCACTCCGCAGTTTTTCACGGAGCGATGGTGCCTGCGCTCTTCAGGCTCAGGTGACGTGCCGTCACGGTGCCGCGCTTGGTGTGTGTCACAGGAACGTAGTCATGTCGCACCGGCACATCTTTCCGTTTACGGAAAAAGGTACTTTAAATTCTAGACTGACTCAGAAAATGAATTTTTTTTGCCCATTGCTGGTTTGTACTTTGAGGGTTTTCTAAATTTGCTGTGTTTGATATCATGAAATTAAATAGAGAAGATGGAACTGTAGAAAAAGTTTCAGAATCAACTGGTTCATTCTCTTACTCTTTTGTGACTGGAATTAATTTTTTCTCTGAAGTCTAATTTGCTGTAGAAGTATTAACTTCATAAAATCACTGAAGTTGTGGTGTTTAACAAGAAATATCAAATATACATATACAATTTTTGTGACAAATGATTTTTAAAATGCCGATAAAAGATTTTGACTAGTTAGAATGTTAGTATTTAGTATAAAATGTGAATTATATGGCATTCAAATACAGTGATAAATGATTGATTTTCATGTACTTGGGATGGCGTCTCATGTTATGGTGTTTGAAGGGCCATGGGTAAATAAGAGGGTTTGTGATCTAAGGTGCCTAGATTCTTACATTGCAATTTAGACAGTGGTTGAGAATGTTCAAGATTTTACGGTTTCTCATATTAAAGAGCTTCCCTGGTGGCTCAGATGGAAAAAAAAATCTGCCTGCAGTGCAGGAGACCTGGGTTCGATTGCTAGGTCAAGAAGATCCCCTGGAGAAGGGAATGGCAACCCACTCTAGTATTCTTGCTTGGAGAATTCCTTGGACAGAGGAGCTTGGTGGCTATAGACCATTGGGTCACAAAGAGTCAGATACAACTGAGCAACTAACACTTTCACTGTCATGCTAAAATGTTATGTACATGTAATCTGCATGCAATACATTAAATCTAAAAGCATGTTTAGATTTCTGGTGTTTGTATAAATTTGGCCTGCATTGATTTATGGCGTATGCACCTTGCTGAGCCATTGATTCCGCTTTTGCTACTCTCTGCTGGTCATCTGTCTGGTTAGCTCTTTGGCATTTCAGATTTAGTGTGCTCATATTGACCCAACCGTGTTTTTGCCTACATCCAGGCCTCTTATCGTCTGCATTTCCATTTAACGCTGTCACCGTCTTTCAAGTCTCAAGCTTAAAGCTTAGTGCCACTTTTAACCTCTGTCATTTTGAAAACTGTAGTGACTCTCACTTCTCAACTTTTATTCTCTATTCTTACAAATATAAGACTAGTTTTGGATCTTGACCAGAAGTTCTTCAACTTTGTTGATCATCAGAACCACTTTTTAGGGGGAAAAAATACAGACTCCACCTCCCCTCATACCTCCATCAGCACATACAGATTCTCATTCAGAAGGTCTAGATGTGGCCCTTGGATCTGTTTGTTGTCAGCCTCCTGACGATTCATTTGGTTCGGGAACCGCTGACCTAGACCAGTACCTTCCTCGTCGGCTTCTAACGATAGACTCTTCCTTCTTGCCCCTTCACACCAGCTGTCTAGGCTGTGTATCCTGCCTGACTGGGAGACTCCTAGATTTGAATTCTGGCATTACAGCTCTGAATGTGACTTTCGACATTATTTTGTGCCTCTCTTTGTGGCTTTTTCAGGAATCGCTGTGGTTCCTTGCCGACCTTTCAGCCACATTTTCTGTTGTTTTCTTAGTATTTCTCTACCACTGGATCTGTTGCTTCTGATTCTTTCCCTTAATGTGACTGCATGTTTATTCTTCAGGAACTGTTTATCAGACGATCCCACTTTCTTCAATTCCCTAAAGTAGTCCTTTCCTCAGAAATATCTTAATTTCTAATCAGGGTCTTTTTGAATTCATTTTACTTTTTAAATCTATTATTATTATTATTTTGGCTTCACTGTGCAGCTTGCAGGACCTCATTTCCCCAACCAGGCATTGAACCTGGGCCAAGTCAGTGAAAGTGCCGAATCCTAAACACTAGACTACCAGGGACCTCCCTTAGGATCTCTCTTAATACTAATAATAACTAATAACTAACATTTACTGAGCATATGGTAAGCAGTTTGCAGTGGTTGTTACTTTAAACCTCACAATAATCCAAGAGAGACACTACTCATTTGCACGTCTACTGATGAGGAGTCTGAGACAGAGAGGTGGCCCTTCACGAAATCACACAGAAAGTCAGAAGGAGAGCCAGGGTTTGGACCTAGGTGAAGAATCCGCCTGCAGTGCAGGAGACACAGAAGGTGTGGGTTTGATCCCTAGGTCCAGAAGAGGTCCTGGAGACGGAAATGGCAACCCACTCCCGTTCTCTTGCCTGAAAATTCCCATGGACAGAGGAGCCTGGCAGGCTGTTTAGTCCAAAGGGTCACAAAGAGCTGAACAATGAGCGACTAAGCATATGGTCTGATTTCAGAGTCTGCAGTCTCATCTGTTAGACCAGACCAGTTCTTTTAAGGTCTGGTCACTTTTATCTTCTGTGCCAAATGTATTTATATTTGTGTTCCTGTATTTTCTCCCATGGCGTGCACCTGCATGAGGAAGGAATGATTAATCTTTTCTTAATCCGCAGAACCTGGCTTAGGGCCTTCCACGTGTATCTGCTGCTATAGGTGTTCTCTCTTTGAAGGTATGCATGCACATAGATTTTTCTTTTCTTTACAGTTTTCAAGCAGAAGACGATAACCAGTTGGATGGACACTAAAGGAATCAAGACAGTGGAATCAGACAGGTACAGAAACGTGGTCGTCTAGAGGCGTGAGCAGCCTGATACTCGGGTGCTGTGCACGGTTCATGCTGCTGTCTCTCCTTTTTGCTCTCACATTTTTCTGTGTTGGCGTCTCCGTTGATGCTGTGCTCCAGGGATGGTTTAGTGACCTTGAGATGCAGAGATGAAACAGCAGTGGTCTCTGTCTTTAAGATGCTTACAGTGGGTGGTGCTGACAGACGCCGAAAAGCACGTGATTCTTACATGTGTGATCAACGCCACCGCAAAGATGCGTACAAGGCGCAGTGGCAGTTAGCATGTAGAACAGACAGTCAGCTTTACCTCTGCGAGAGAGGCTGCACAGGAGGAGAGTGAAGGTTAACAGTGCTTTCTGGCTGGTGTTTGCCAGGCACACAGTGGGGAAAAGGGCATTATAGGCAAATGTGCAAAGGTATGGAGTCATGAACGAGCATGCTGTACGCTCAGGTAATCGCAGGTTTAATTATTGCTGTGATATTGTAGGAATGTGTTTGGCTCGGTGTTTTTTTGTGTCATAGATTCTTTCTGTTGTGTCATAAGTTCTGTGGTATCATTCTTTCTGTTCTTTTGCAGTTTGCATAGTAAAGAAAACAACAATACAAGAGGAGAATCCATGATGAGCTCTGTACAAAAAGATAACTTTTATCAACATAACATGGAAAAATTGGAAAATGTCTCTCAGCTAGGTTTCGATAAGTCACCCGCTGAAAAAAGTACACAGCGTTTGCAGCAGCAGCAGACTGCAGCTGTGTGTAAGTGGCAGAAGGAAGGGAGACGCTCCGAACGGCTTGTGGAAAGCGAGCCTCCGGCAGTGACTCTGGCACCAGAGCACCTGAGCAATGCTAATGCTGCTCAGTCACCCCAGAACGACGACCACAGCGACACAGATAGTGAGGAGAGTAGAGACAACCAGCAGTTTCTGGTACAGGTGAAGCTTGCGAATGCACAGCAGACGGTGGAAGCTGAACAGGGCGGAGAAGCCAGGAGCCGCCACAAGTGCAGCGAGGCTTGCTGTCCTGCAGAAGCCTGTGCAGGGTGTCGGCAGGAGGAGACGGACGTGGTCCCGGAGAGCCCCTTGTCGGACGTTGGCTCTGAGGATGTTGGTACTGGACTGAAAAATGCCAACAGATTGAGCAGACAAGAAAGTAGTCTAAGAAATTCTCCTCCGTTTGAGAAAGAAAGTGAACCTGAGTCACCAATGGATGTAGATAATTCCAAAAATAGTTGTCAGGATTCAGAAGCAGATGAAGAGACAAGTCCAGGTTTTGATGAACTGGAAGATAGCAATTCTGCTCAAACAGCAAATAAGCCTTCAAGGTTCCAACCAAGAGACGCTGACACCGAGTTGAGGAAGCGGTCCTCTGCTAAGGGAGGTGAGATTCGATTACATTTCCAATTTGAAGGAGGAGAGAGTCGAGCTGGAATGAATGATGTGAATGTCAAACGACCTGGAAGTACTTCTAGCCTGAATGTAGAGTGCAGAAATTCTAAGCAACATGGGAGAAAGGATTCTAAAATCACAGACCATTTCATGAGAGTGCCCAAAGCAGAGGACAAAAGGTAATTTTTACCATCAAGAGTGTCTTCAATAGGGTAATGTGTTATATAATTTTGTGAGGGGGAGTCTCACAAAGTTATGGTTTGCACTGAAGGCAAGAAATAATTGTCTTTCTTATTAATTAATAATGCATAATTTAAACTTAGACTCAAATGTTAAATTCTAAAAATCACAGAAACAGAAAAGAAGTAAATAATCAGATTTTAGTTTTGGGAACTTCCTTCTGAGATTTCTGGGAATTACTTGATCATAAATATGATAGTAACTGCTGTTATCTTAGGCCACTGTACATGCGTTTTCTCTAATACTCTGACAGCAAGCAGATGTTGTTGCGCTCACTTCACGAATGAGAAGACTAAAATTGGTTAGAAAATTCACTGAAATTATGTAACTTGTGGGGAGTAAAGCTGGGATTTAAATCCCAGCCTGTATGATTATTAAAAAAATGTAAGTATAAAAATTATCTTAAAGCCCACTCCATGATTCTTGTGATCTTTTATGCAAGCACGCCATAGTGAGTCCACTTCCTTGAAAATTAGTGTCTGGAGCCCTAAGAAGTAGCTGTCACTGTGAACCCTGACTTGTTTGGCGATGTACCTGTTGTTTACAAGGCCCCTTTTTTCAGAAGGTCATTTACATGTGTTTGGAAATTCCTTCCACAGACTATTGAAAATAAGCGCTTGGGTTTTACTGTAAGCCTTCTAAGGTTTTTTATTGTTTTGTTTTTTCTAAATACCAAGGAGAAAGAGCAAGTTTGGCACATTTTAAACAATAACTTCTGGGTAAGTGTTTTTGCTTGTGTATCTAAGTGAATTTAAACAGTGAGTGGTTTGTGATTGAATATATTTGTTTTGATCTTAGAAAAGAACAATGTGAAATGAAACATCAAAGAACAGAAAGGAAGATCCCTAAATACATCCCACCTCACCTTTCTCCAGATAGGAAATGGCTTGGAACTCCTATTGAGGAGATGAGAAGAATGCCGAGGTGTGGGATCCGGCTGCCTCCCTTGAGACCATCTGCCAGTCACACAGTGACTGTTCGGGTAGATATTAACTCTTACCTATAAAGAGAGAAGGTGCTAAGTTTCAATTTATTGTGATACTTGTGAAAAATAGACCAATGCATAGAAAGTGCTTCTCTTTTCTGCATATAGAAAGTACTGAGAAGCTCATAGAATAGAGAAATATAATGATGGGTCACTTAGCACAGTACTTAACAAATCTGTGAGATGAATCACTGTTAACTGCTGTAGGTATTGAATATTCTGTATTGTTAAGAAAATTTATTGAATTAAAAAATTCAATTGATAATATTTATTGAGTACCCACTACATGTTAGATACTAAAATTCAAAATCGTATGTTCAGTATACTCAAATTATTCTCCAGTTTTATCCTCTTTTTCTGAGCTTCAGATTCTTCTAGACATCCCCATAGGTATCTCAAACTCAGCATTTCTAAAACCAACCTCATTTTTTAAAAATCTGTGGTTAAATGTACATAATATGAAGTTTACCAACTTAATCATTTTTTAAGTGTACATTTCAGTGGCAGTGTTGTACAACCATTACCACTGTTCATTTCCAGAAAATTTTCATTTTCCTGCACATAAGCTCTACCTACTAAACAGTAACTTCTCATTCCTCACTAACCCTGGTANNNGGTAACCTCTTTCATACTTTTCATGAGTTCTTAAAAAAAAATAAAGGAAAAACTTTATTGAGCATTTTCAATGTTCAGTTATATTTAGTTAGTTTACCGAGTTAGGCAACCATCACCGTAATCGACTCTGAGAATATTTCTGTCACTCTTAGAGTAGTTGTAAATATTCATATCTTAGGAATCCTCTGGCTCTCCAGTGGTGAGGACTCCACGCTTTCACTGCCGTGGGCCTGGGTTTGATTGCTGGTCAGGAAATTGAGATCCCACAGGCCATGCGGCATGGCCAACAAAAACAACAACAAAAAGAATCCACGCAGGATTAAATATTCATCTCATTTATCAGATTCTATATTAGATTTCACAGGGGCTACTTAAAAAGAATCTCTGTTCTTAAACAGCTTAGCCTGCTGCTGCTGCTGCTAAGTCCCTTCAGTCGTGTCCGACTCTGTGCGACCCCACGGATGGCAGCCCACCAGGCTCCCCGTCCCTGGGGTTCTCCAGGCGAGAGTACTGGAGTGGGGTGCCATCGCCTTCACATGATTAAATATTCTGAAGTACAGAACTCGTTAGTGTGGTTAGGTAAAAGCAGCATTGAGCAGGGTGGTAGAGTTTGAGCTGAGTTCTTAAAGATGAGAGGAAATTTCTGAAATGGAGTTAGTAAGGCAAGGGAATTCCAGATAGATATATAACCTTTATAGGAAAAGGCTGTGCAGTTTAAAATTTTTACAAATGGAAAGCAGTTGATTTGCTGGAACTGAGTATTTGGATGGAAAATGGTGGAAGAGAAGACTTGAAAAGTTGTTTGGGTCCATTGTAGAGGGCTTTAGATATCAGAGACTGAGTCTGTAAGAAACTGAATCTATAAGAATTGGAAATCATGGAAAGTCTGTGCAGACAATAGTTGTACTATGTACATGATCAGACGGCTATATGTAGGGGTAACTGAAGAGAGGATGCATTGGAAGCAGGAAAAGGTAAGAGCTCGGTGAAGAGATGAAGAGTAAGCAAATAGTGATTATCAAACTGTGCTTCATGAAAGTGTCTCAGGGCTTCTTTTGATATTGACTCAAATTTCTTTTCTAAACTGTATATTTAACTATGAAAAACCTCTTGTGAAAGAACTAACATGTGTTTACTTTTAAAAATGCTTAATACCTTTTTTTGCTTAATACCATATTTTAACCAGCAGGTTTTACCAAGAGAACTCATTTTTGTGCAGGGCATAGACTCAGGGTTCTCTTGCTACTGCTGTTTGAAGCATTTCCTTAAACATCAAAATAACAGTGTAAACAAGTCACCGTCTGCCAGCTGTTTAGGTGTGTGGATAGGATTTTCTTAATATTGGATGAGAGATATGAATAGATTGATGAAAGCTTTAGCTGTTGTCTCTCTCAATTTCATAGTCTTTCAGTCAGTCTCTTTGCTATTGATAGAATAAGTATAGTCACTCTAAAAATTATATTTATTAAAATAGCTTTTATTTAAATCAGTGATTTTGTATTAGAACTCGTAGGAAAAAAAGAGTTCTGCTATTTAAAAAAGTTCGGAAATAACTGAGACAGGTTAGTAATTGTGGGCATATAAAAGAATAAATGCAAATTGTTTTGAGATTATATTGATAGGACACTGAATTCTTAAGTATGGGTGATACGGGAAAAGGAGGCATTGATAATGTGTGTGAAATTAAGAAAAGGCTTGAGTGACTGACAAGATGTTAATAGTTAAGATTTGGAAAAAAGATTGATAGGGGGAATAAGTGATATTTTGACTTTTCCTGCTTCCTCTCTCCCACTGCCCACAAAGAAAACCTGAAGCATCTTATGCCATCATTAATTAATCTCTGTAATTACTGTTTGTCAAATATCCAGTGAATTTATAAAAGTCTTATTACAAAAGTAATACAGGGACAGTGAAAAGAGTTTAAGAATTTGGTGTGTTTTCTTCTAGACTCTTTTTCCTGAATATGGTGATAGCATGCTATACGTACGATCAACAGTCGTCACATAGATGGTCCTTAGTCACATCTCTAAGACGCCAGATATTGCTAGTTGCAGCGTTTGAAGTCGTACTATGAGACTGGCATCTAGTGCTAAGCCCCATGGACACGACAGTGCTCGATTATCTGTAGATGCACTCATGCATACGGCACATTCACACACAGACATGTAACACATACAGGCAAGCACATGTATGGCCGTGTGCTGTACACGTGCATACACACGTTTAAACTACAGACACCCAGAGAGGCATATATTCGTACACATCTTGTTCCCCTATGTGTGAAGGTCTACTGGCACCTGTTTTTGTCACCTGAGATTACAGGGAAGGTCTTTACAAAGTCCCCTTTGGGGTCCCCATATGGAGGATAGAATACTTGCGGCAGGATGGACGTCTCGGCCACTTTTGAGTCTTGAACGTCCCTTATTGTTTCCTCCTTGGAGTACTCTCATGCTTTGGCTTCTCTGACACCATATACTCCTGATTTTCTTCCTGCCTCCTCAAACCCTTGCTTTGTTCCTTTTAGCTTCTTTTCTGCATGTGGCCCTTAAACGTTGTTAGAGTTCTCCAGGACTTTTTCATAGGTCCTCTTATTTTTTCCTCTCTTGAAGTAGTCTTATACACACTTGTGGTTTTAATGGTTACCTGTATAAAAGGCCTACAAGTTTATTTCTCTTGGGTTGCAGGCTTTTAATGAAGCTGCCTATTTAACAGTCTTTCCTTCCATAGTCGGTTCCTTTTTTTTTTTTGTCCCTTTCACCTTTTCCTACTTCTTTTTCACCTTTGGAGTTGAGCTCAATTGCTACTTCGTCAAAGAAGGATTCCCTAAGCTCACCGTATACGTAGAACTGTCTAGAAAGATTCTTGTGACATTTTGAACCTCTCATTTATAGCATCTTACAGTTCAAATGTTATATTTATTTGTGTAATTATTTGACGATCTTCCGTGAAGTTCTGATTCATGCTTTAGTATGGATGAACCTTGAATGAATATATATAGATGTAATTTATCCTCCTGCATACATACACATTGAAGGCAAAGGAGAAGGGAGCAGCAGAGGATGAGATGACTACATAGCATCACTGACTCAGTGGACGTGAATTTGCGCAGACTGCAGGAGATAGTTGGAGGACAGAGAAGCCTGGTGTGCTGCAGGCCACAGCGTCGCAAAGAGTCCGATACGACTTAACAGCTGAGCAACAGCCACAGTGTGTGTGTGCATAGTTGGCCCTTGAACAGTTTGAGGGTTAGGGTGCTGACCTCTGGGCAGGCACAAACCCGAGTATGGCTTCACAGCTGGCCCTCTGCATCTGAGGCTCCACACTCAGGGATTCAGTCAGCGGCTGGCGGTGTGGTGCTGTAGTGTGTATTTAGTGAAAACGACGCTTGTATAAGTGGACCCGCGCAGCTCCAACCCATGTTGCTCAAAGATCACCTGTGCGCATATAAACACTCAAACATATTAAAAGCGTACATGTTTGGCTCAGTTGTAAACACTCAAAATACAAAGTTAATATAGTTATTATGCTTAAGTTTAGAGTCCAGTGGAGAAAGTGTGCTCTAGTCTGATAATGATCCAATAAAATGAGAGAATAAGCTTACTGCCTATTAGAAAGTTTTTAAAGACTTCTTATAGGAAATGCAAATGGAGCTGAGTACTGAAGGTTGATGTTTAAATGGATAGTGTTTTGGGTAAGAGAGGATGTTAAAAATTGCAATCATTTAGAATCTATATAGGCAGAAGGGAGCCATTTTAGGATTAGAAGGGTGGGGATACTTTAGAAAGATAATATTATCCCCAGGGGGGAATAAGGGTTTTATGTGGGATGAATGTATCTGGGAGCAGTTGGGAGTTAGGAGGAGGGATAGAAAGCTGTTGCCAGAAACTCAGTCAAGGATTAGTAAGGACCAGGGGACTGGATGGGGTGAAGACAGAGTGCCCAGGCCATGATGGTCTGGAAACTGACTGAAGGTGAGGAGTGGGAACAACTGGAAAAGGCTAATGAGCTTTCTTGCCTAGGAGCTGGTCTGTATTTTTATAGCATTACTTCAGCTGATTTCTTTGGATTATTTTACAGAAGATATGCCTAGTTTTTATGCACTTACAGTTTTCTTGCATTTCAGGTAGATCTTTTGCGAATAGGAGAAGTTCCTAAACCTTTCCCAACACATTTTAAAGATTTGTGGGACAACAAGCACGTAAAGATGCCTTGTTCAGAACAAAACTTGTACCCTGTGGAAGATGAGGTGAGAACAAAACTGCACTGAACTCGTGTTCTTCTAGTCTCTGAAAGATATTTTAATGCTTGCTGTTTGCCTTCTGATTCTGCCACGTTAAGAGAACTTGGAACAGTTTCTTCATGTTTTTCTTTTCCTTAAAGAATGGTGAGCGAACCGCAGGGAGCCGGTGGGAACTCATTCAGACTGCGCTTCTCAACAAGTTCACTCGACCCCAAAACTTGAAGGTGTGTTCTTTTCTAATTTTTGTTTCTTACATGAGATGAGCCCTGATCTTTTCCTTCAGAGATGTTGTTTGATCTTTAATAGACTTAGGTAACAGCATTATTTATATGCAAAGTGCTTGCTTCCTGAGGAACTCGCTGTAGAGACATTATTGGTTTATACTCCATCTCTAGGTAATGAGTAGAAGAATTGAGAGTTGTAAATGACTTGCCTGGAGCCACTCGGAATAATTTGGAGAACCAGAAATAAGACCTGTTTCTTGATTCCCCATCCAATTTCCTTTGATCCTGGGCTTTGCTTTTCTTTTTGTTTTAGAATTATCCTGCTTCTGAAATGTCTTTAAATCAGGGAAGAATTACGACTTCAGCATTGTTTGCCTGAAGGGAAGCTGAGTTTGCTAATGATTAAGCATTGTACTTTTTATTGCTTTTAATAACAGCTTCTAGCAGTTTCATAATTTATTAATCTTATATTTTGGCAATAATTTATTTTTTGATTTAAAAAATATTTCATTTAAGTCCGCAAGGGCAACCATTAGTTTGTTTTGAGTATATGTTTATTTTTGGCACTATAGCCTTATATAAGCTTTTAAAGTTTTTACAACTATAAACAGATTTTTTATACTTCTGTAAAACTGGCTTCGTTCTCTTTGAGGAATTAATTTATTATGTGCTGTTTCTTAGGTTTTATACTGATTTTTCATCTGTACTTACAAGTTATTCTTAACTTTCTGTACCTTTTCCATCGCTCCCTTTTTTTCCCTTAGCTCTTGTTTTCCCTTCATATGAAAAACAGTGATACATTGTACCATAATATACTTTGAAAATTTCATTTCTTAGGGATAGTGTTTTTCACCCTTGTAATTACTTTTTTAAATGGGAGAAATTCTCAGGGTCTGCCAGAGCTTACTTATTGTTAATATGTTAATTACATGTGCACAAATGTAAACATACATTAATCACATATGTACAAACATAAAACTAAATAACTCTCTTTATACTTATATCCAGTTATATCAATTTGAATTTTTCCATTTTATACATTTTGACCCATCATTTGAGTTGTGTTCATTATCACTGTGAAAACAGTTTGTAATCAGTATTTGCTTTTCGCACAGATTTTTAAACACATATCTGAGCCCCAGAATAGTATGCTGATAAACTTAAAAATTATACTGTATAAAGATAAAATTCTTTGTGTTTACTACTTTTTAACTTATCACAGTTGGTGAATGTTGGTAGAGGGAAAGATGGGGGTCTCTATGCAGAATGTCAGCTTGCAAATAAATACGATAGGTCCACGTTTTAAAGAATTTGACATTCCTCTACTGCAGTGCATCTTGCTGCTGCTGCTGAGTCGCTTCAGTCGTGTCCGACTCTGTGCGACCGCACAGACCGCAGCCCGCCAGGCTCCCGGTCCCTGAGATTCTCCAGGCAAGAACACTGGAGCGGGTTGCCATTTCCTCCTTCAGTGCTTGAAAGTGAGAAGGGAAAGTGAAGTCGCTCGGTTTTTTCCGACTCTTAGCGACCCCATGGACTGCAGCCCACCAGGCTCCTCCGTCCATGGGATTTTCCAGGCAAGAGCACTGGAGTGGGGTGCCACTGCCTTCCATGGCAGCGCGTCTTGGGTACTTCTTTATTTAAAATACCAGCTTTCCTTTCTACAGTGTGTTGTTTTCTGGCCTTTGTATTCATTCCAAAGTGACTGCAGCCATGAAGTTAAAAGACGCTTGCTCCTTGGAAGAAAAGCTATGACAAACCTAGAGAGCACATTAAAAAGCAGAGACATTACTTTGCCAACAAAAGTCCGTCTAGTCAAGGCTATAGTTTTTCCAGTAGTTACATATGGATGTGAGTTGGACTATAAAGAAAGCTGAGCACCTAAGAATTGATGCTTTTGAACTGTGGTGTTGGAGAAGACTCTTGAGAGTCCCTTGGACTGCAAGGAGATCCACCCAGTCCA
>SJYF01000205.1:3493986-3513257 GCA_006410515.1 Procapra przewalskii | reverse complement strand
TAATATTGGTCTTCCTCCCTGCCAGCTGTTGGAAATGCTGGGGAAAAATAATCTGTGTTTTATGGCCCTCCTGTGTGGTGTTCCACAAAATTAAATTCAAGCACTTGTATAATTTGTGTTCTAAATGGATCGATACTCTTATTGCTGGCATTTTTCACAGCAAAGTATGGCAAAATGTCCTATATATTAGGAAAGGTTCTCTATTAATGCATTTTGTGCTGTGCTGAGTCGCTCAGTCACGTCCGATTCTTTGTGACCCCATGGACACAGCCCGCCAGGCTGCTCTGTCCATGGGCAGTCTCTGGGCAAGAATACTAGACTGGGTTGCCATGGCCTCCTCCAGGGGATCTTCCCAACACAGGGACTGAACCCAGGACTTCGGCATTGCAGGCAGCTTCCTTACCATCTGAGCTACCAGAGAAGCCCATTAACGCATTTTAGAGGTATTTTAAATACTTCACCTCACATAAACTGTGGCCCTGTTTCTTTTTGTTCTCAGTGAATTAGCTTGTGAAAGTCACATGGCGTGTTAAGGTGGTAGAGGTTGAGGAGCAGTATGGAGGCGGGGTGTTTTAGGAGAGTTGGCTTCTGTTTCTAGGGTCCTGGTTTCTGTTTCTGGACTCGGACAGTACTTAAAAAATGCATGTTTGCCTTATAATCATTCATTGGGCCATCCATATTTGATAGATTCTGTGTGCTTTTTGAGCACATATTTCACAGTAACTGTAAATGTCAATTCAAAATAAAGAACTTTAATTCTAAAATTGGTTTGTATAGTAAATTTTTTCAGTAAATGGAATAGTTGTTGAAAGGAAACCTAAGCTTTTAGCGACTGTTTCATCTTCTTTTCCAATTTTAGTTTTATGTATGGAGTAGGAAAGATAGGAATGACTGGGTTTCTTATTTCCTCACTTGTGTTCAGTTCAATTCAGTTGCTCAGTTGTGTCCAGCTCTTTGCAACCCCATGAACCGCAGCACGCCAGGGCTCCCTGTCTATCACCAACTCCCAGAGTCCACCCAAACCCATGTCCATTGAGTCAGTGATGCCATCCAACTATCTTATGTTGTCCCCTTCTCCTCCTGCCCTCAATCTTTCCCAAAATCAGGGTCTTTTCAAATGAGTCAGCTCTTCACATCAGGTGGCCAAAGTATTGGAGTTTCAGCTTCAACATCAGTCCTTCTAATGAATATTCACGACTGATTTCCTTTAGGATGGACTGATTGGATCTCCTTGCAGTCCAAGGGACTCTCAAGAGTCTTCTCCAGCACCACAGTTCAAAAGCATCAATTTTTTGGCGCTCAGCTTTCTTTATAGTCCAACTCTCACATCCATACATGACCACAGGAAAAACCATAGCCTTGACTAGACGGACCTTTGTTGACAAAGTAATGTCTCTGCTTTTTAATATGCTGTTTAAGTTGGTTGTAACTTTCCTTCCAAGGACTAAGCGTCTTTTAATTTCATGGCTGCAGTCACCATCTGCAGTGATTTTGAAGCCCAGAAAAATAAAGTCAGCCACTGTTTCCACTGTTTCCCCATCTATTTCCCATGAAGTGATGGGACTAGATGCCATGATCATAAGTTTTCTGAATGTTGAGCTTTAAGCCAACTTTTTCACTCTCCTCTTTCACTTTCATCAAGAGGCTGTCTAGTTGCTCTTCCCTTTCTGCCATAAGGGTGGTGTCATCTGCATATCTGAGGTTATTGATACTTCTCGCGGCAATCTTGATTCCAGCTTGTGCTTCTTCCAGCCCAGTGTTTCTCATGATGTACTCTGCATAGAAGTTAAAGAAGCAGGGTGACAATATAACAGCCTTGACGTACTCCTTTTCCTATTTGGAACCAGTCTGTTGTTCCATGTCCAGTTCTAACTGTTGCTTCCTGACCTGCATATAGGTTTCTCAAGAGGCAGGTCAGGCGGTCTGGTATTCCCATCTCTTGAAGAATTTTCCACAGTTTGTTGTGATCCACGCAGTCAAAGTCTTTGGCATAGTCAATAGAGCAGAAACAGAGGTTTTTCTGGAACTCTCTTGCTTTTTTGATGATCCAGCAGATGTTGGCAATTTGATCTCTGGTTCCTCTGCCTTTTCTAAATCCAGCTTGAACATCTGGAGGTTCGCAGTTCACATTTTGCTGAAGTGTTAGTCTGTCCATAAAGGCTGCCATAAATAACAAAATCAGGTTGGGGTGGGGTGCTGCTGGGTTTGTCTTTTTACATCTGTGGCTGCTAACTGTCTGTGGAGAGTGAGAGGCAAGAGTTTCAGAACGAGAGGACATTTAAAAGTAGAGAATGGAAACACTTAAAGTGGAAAGGTTTTGTTGTTGTGATTAGGCTAGTAATATATTCATCTTTGGAAGCTACAGTTTTTTTCTTAATAAATACAGCATGAAGTCTACATCTGAAGTAATATCTGCACTGTAAATGCTTTATGGCCACGTGGTGACTGTGTGACTCTCGCCTTTGCTGTGGTTTTTCAGATTCTGAGTTTGTGCTGTCCCGTCTGCTGGTGTCCTCTGACTTGTCAGAGAAAGATTGTGTAAAACCTCTTTGCTGTAAATGAGGGTGTTTAAATCTATCAGTAATGAACTGAAGCATTCTTGCTTATGTGTTACTTAATGTTAACAGGCAAATGGATGTAACATTGAGCTTTGAAGGATACACGCCAAGTGTGCGTAAGTCTCCTTTTCCTTCAGAGTTATGTGTAGTTATACATTTAAAAACAAGTACATCAGAAGTCTTTGTCCCAAAAATTGAGATGTGTGCTGTTTAACTAAAAGGGCATCTTTGACTCAGACCTTAAAAATTATTATTATTGACAGAACAACAATAGAGACTCAGAGAAAACAAATACAAGCTTGTGTTAAAATGGATTACCAAAAAAGTCATCTCACATTTATAAAGCAGTGGCTAGAAGGAATTGTCTTGACTCATCTTTTTTAGGGGATAAAAAAGTTATAATATATTAAAAACATTGGACAGAAACCTTAGTGTAGGTGCCCTGTCATCTGGCAGGGCTAACACAGGGGTTGTATTTTGTGCATCACTTGGGCATCGTGTGCGTTGGTGTGTAAGTGTGTCTTTCACACTTCTTGGCCTCCTGGTGCATGCCACACTGTCAGGGACAGCTCACCTAGTAGCAGCTGTATCGAATGCACTTAGTACTTATTTGCACATTAAAACTTTTAGAGCAAAAATATTAGAGGATTTTTTTTGTTTTGTTTTTTCTCTCTCCATTCCTTTATTCCTACCCAGTCCCCCCACCAGAATCTCTATAAACATCTAAAAACATTTCAGGGAACGTTATTAATTAATTTTTAGGCTAGTTTTGGAAAAGCTAAGGTAAGGTACCAGGTTGTTAACTACTATTTCAAATCAGAACAAGTTTCTTTAACCAAGAGCTAGTGAGAATTGTGGCCTTTCACAGTGGCCTTTTTTTTTTTAAGTGATGGAGAAGTAAGTTTCTAAATGTATGTAATAAACATATTACGCCTTAGCTTTCAGTTCCAAATGGAATTGTTCTTAGCTAATTTATTTTGGGGCCTTTCTTCAAAGCTTAAAAGATTTAACGTGTCCTTGTTATATTTGTCATAAAGAGCCTGTAGCAAATTCCTAATCAAATGAAAGCAGCCTTGAATATTTCACAAGACTACAGCTAATGTCTTTATTCGTCTAGCGTTCGAAACTCTGATTTGGAGTTCAGTGGACATTTAACCTTTTTGGACTTCTCCCCTTAGTGACTCACAGTCTCTAAAAATCAATAAAGTCTGCATTGCTTTACAGCTTGACTTGATTTAATTCATGAGGACTGTAGGAGCCAAAAGAGAACTAAATAGGGTCAACAAAATATTAAATTTTAGATTGTTATGAGATATGTGGACTTTCCCCTTCGTTTGGTTATTGTATGATTTTGGGTTGGAGTATATGCTGAGGGTCTTGTTCATGATTCATTTTAAATAGTGCCCATCTTGTGGAACTAGCTGCTCCAGTCGCGGCTAGGCGCCTCGCGTTGTAGACTTCTGAGCTGTTATGGACGATGACTCTTGGTTGAGCCTCCGTGCCCTGGATCACTGAAACGGTGGCCACAGTGTTTGTGAAACATTGTCGTATTTATGTGTGTGGAGACGAGGAGGATGGAAATTATAGGCATCTAAAAGTGAAAATTCATTTAGGCGGAATTCCTCCTGTATTCTAATGGAATTAATCTAGTACATTAGTGTCCTATGACTCCAGCCTTACCTGCTTTGTTCAGATAGCTATGGAAGCCCTTGCGTTTAAATGTTGCTGTGTCATTGATTTCATGACCCAGAAATCTGCTCTGTTGGAGGAGCGATGATAATTTCATGTTCTGATCTCTCCCGTGATTTATATCTCTATCAGCGAGCTCCGAGGTGGGCTTTCGTTTTTTATGCAGTCTGGCGTAATGCTTTGATTTATAGTCACAGGCCTCTTCCTGTTAGATGGCTCCTCAGATTGTTTACTCACCTTATGCTTCTGCTCATTAAAAATGAATTCTGTATTCCTTTTGGGTAAGCTCCTGATAACATATAAGATCTCATATTTAACACTGAAAGGATTTCTGTAGTATATAAAGTAAAAGAAATAAAAGCAATATAAGAAATGAAAGCAGCGTGACTCTGGCTTTCAGCTTCATGTGCTATTTTCGTGTGGAGCCTGCGCAGCCGCTGCAGTGCGGTCAGTGGTGAAGGGCTGAGCAGGCCCGTTGTCCTGAGGCGCGGGGGGTGGCACAGATACCATTGGTGCCCTGGCAGCTGTGCGGGGCTGCGTCTCCAGAGGACGGAGCCCGCGATTCTCCCTGTAATCCACTTTTGGTGCTAATTGTGAAAAGTACTTACCCATCATGTATTGCTATGGTAATGACAAGTAATGATTAATTTTATAGGGCAGTCAGATTCTAAGCTATTAGAGCAGTTATTCTTTACAGTGTTAAAGAAATTTTTAGTAAACTGAGTGGCGTAGTACCTTGTTACCTCAGTTGCTCTTTGATTACATGGAAAGCACTAGAAAAAGACATTTTCTGCAAGAACCATTTCCACCACAGTGAAATATGGAATGTTTTCGAATAAATCACGGGCCGCCAAGCTATGCTATTGGCCTAATCCACTTTAGCGCTGGGATGCCTGACTCAGAAATCAGTCAGAGTGTCTCAATCCGTTCAGACTGTGGTAACAATAGACTGGGTGGGTGATGTATTTCTCACAGTTCTGGAGGCTGGTGGGGGCACGGTCAAGGCCTTGGCAGGTTCGATGTCTGCTGAGGACCTGCTTCCTGACTCACTGGTGGCCATCTTGCTGTGTCCTCACCAGGCTTCCCTGGTGGCTCAGACGGTAAGGCGTCTGCCTGCAGTGCAGGAGACTGGGGTTCGATGCCTGGGTCCGGAAGATTCCCTGGAGAAGGAAACGGCAACCCACTCCAGTACTCTTGCCTGGAAGATCCCATGGACAGAGGAGCCTGGTAGGCTACAGTCCACGGGGTCGCAAAGAGTTAGACACGACTGAGCGACTTCACACACACACAAGGTGTAGGAGGAATAAGAGAGCTCCCTGGGGTCTCTTTTTATTAGGGCACTAAATCCCATTTAAGATGGCTTCACCATCATGATGTAATCACCCCAAGGCCTTAGCTCCAAGTTACTACCACATTGGAGGAACAGATTTCAACATTTGCGTTTTGAGTGGACACAACGTTCTAACTCTAGCACCAGGCCGTCTTCTTCCGCTGGAGGTGGGATGGTGAGCAGCTTGCTGGGTTAAGCAGCTGTGCGCTGCTGCTGCTGAGTCGCTTCAGTCGTGGCCGACCCTGTGCGACCCCACAGACGGCAGCCCACCAGGCTGCCCCGTCCCTGGGATTCTCCAGGCAAGAACACTGGAGTGGGTTGCCATTTCCTTCTCCAATGCATGAAAGTGAAAAGTGAAAGGGAAGTCGCCTAGTCGCGTCCAACTCTTAGCAACCCCATGGACTGCAGCCCACCAGGCTCCTCCGTCCATGGGATTCTCCAGGCAAGAGGACTGGAGGGGGTGCCATTTCCTTCTCCAATGCATGAAAGTGAAAAGGGAAGGTGAAGTCGCTCAGTCATGTCCGACTCTTGGCGACCCCATGGACTGCAGCCCACCAGGCTCCTCCATCTGTGAGATTTTCCAGGCAGGAGCACTGGAGTGGGGGCCGCTGCCCTTTCCAAGCAGCCATACACACAGCCTCTTTTCCTCATAGTCGACTTTTGTCTCCCTTCTTAACCCTTCCCTTTTTCCTGGCCTGCTGCTCAAGCTGCAGACCATTTCCGCTCCACTTCACATGCAAGCCCTTCCCCATCCCAGGCGTCGCCTCGCCTCCTAGAATTAGCCCCTCTCGGGGTCCACCGTGTAGGCGGTCTCCTCTGGTTTGCTCAGTGTCCTGCGAGGCCATCTGCAGTCAGGACGGTGGTGCTGCTTATTTCTAAGAGCTTTTCTGTGTACCAAGTGCAGTATGAGCAGCATGTTTTATTTCACTTGATTTTCACAAATATCCCATTATATAGACACTGTATTTTACAAATGAACAACTGAAAACCAAGGCTTAGAGAGTGTGAGTACTTTGTTCGAGTGATGACGCCAGGAGTCCCACCTGGGTGCCGCTCACTCCAGAATCTGTACGTTCTCCAGTCTGTCTCACCACTGCAGTTTGTTGTGGTGGTTCTCGCCTGTGAGGGCTTCTACCCCCTGGGGGACCTTTGGCAAAAGGTCTGGAGACATTTTGGGTTCTCACAACTGAGGGAGGTTCTGCTGGCTTCTGGAGGGTAGAGGGCACAGATGCGGCTAAACATCGTACAGTGAGCACGAGCCCCCTGAACAGAGAGTCATCTCAGCCCGAGGCCGGCGGTGCCCGGACCAGGAAGGCCTGCCCCCGGCGGCTCTCAGGGTGGGACCCTGAGGCAGCAGCAGCAGCACCACTCGGGGACTCGACAGAGACAGAGACTCTGTTTCCTTACCCTGAACCTTCTGAGGTAGAAGTTCTGAAGCCGAGGCCCACTCATCTTTGCTCTCACAACCCGCAGCTAATTCTGATGAGCCGCTGCTCTACCCCAGCACCATTCTCAAGCCACTCTCCCTGGGCAGTGCCTGGGCTTTAGCCCAGCTCTCCACCTGGCGGAAGGAGCTTTCCTTCCTGGTGGTTTGCCCTTCTTCCGTGGAACTTGCTGGACTGGAGAGGAGGAGTTGTTTTTCCCCTCACCCCCCTTGCTGATCCTTATCCATTGTTGAATTGTCTGGCCCTGACCTAGATCTGTGTAGACCCAGGCTCATAACGTATAGAGCTGGGCTGAGGTGGGTCTCGTCTGTGCCCTAAGCTGTGTGCCGTCAGAACTAGCCTCTGACTTGGCCCCTAGAGAGGAACACACTGCCCACACCTTAGGTCAGCTGGAAATGGTTCGATTAAGGGACAGAACCGTCTCAGAAACCAGTCAAACCAGACCAAGAGAGGCCTAAGAAGTTCAAAGAATTGAGCTGCAGGTAGAAGGAAGAGAAAGTCTTCTTTAAAAGAAAAAAAAGTGGCTTTACTGGCCTGTGGCCTTAGATCTGGCATTATTTAAAAGCACTGACTTAGAAGGGTACCTACCAATACCCAACTGCCTCTGTTCTTTGAATTCTTTTCCATCTGATTATATCCCCTCTTCCCATTTTTATTGGCTCATTTTTGGCCCCTCTTTTCCTCTCAGGCCTATTATCTGATATCAACTTGGGCAACTTCATTTGGTAACCACATTGGTAACCTGTACACTAATCTTGGCTCACGTCTCTGTGAGACCCTCTGTCGCATTATCGCGTGAGCACACACTGGATCTGATGGTGCCCTGGGCTAGCCGCTTCTCCGGCATCGTTAATGCTGCCCTTCTTTCCTGCCATAGCCTCCTAGCTTCCTACTCGCTCACTCCTGTAGCTCTGTGTGGTTAAGGCTGTTGCTCTGGGCCCGTTTGCCAGGTTGTGTTGCTCTGATACTTTTGAATAAAGGGTTGATGAGCAAAGTTTCCTGCATGCTATGCCCTCCTACTGGGAATAGTTCTGAGGAGTCGCACAGTGGAGAAACCTGCTTAGTTCTGGTTAACTTAATATTTTCCCCAAACTTTCTTACAAGCAAAGTGCCTTTCTGTGTTAGCGACGTAGGGTTTCCCTTGTAGCTTGTGTCCCATCGAACACACCTAGAAAACGCTTGTGACCTGCTGACTCTCTCCTGCCTTCATATCTTTTCCTGCCCAGCCTGGTACCTGGACGTTGGCCCTTCAGCAGCCTGGGTTTGACCTGCGTGGGCCACTTACACGTGGATGCTTTTCCAATAGTGGATTCTGCAGTCCTGCACGGTCCACGGTTGGTTGCGTCTGACGGCGTTTAGGAGCAGGAGCTGAGGGGAGAAACGACGCCTCCTCTTCATTCTAACAGGTTCTCCTCGAGAAGGAAAAGTTGCCAATAGGAAAAGGTCCTTCAGGCAAGGCAAAAAAGCTGAGGGACAGGTATTATTTCAGAACCATGGATAAGGGGGAGCCACAGATACACAGTTCTGTTCAGTTCAGTCGCTCAGTCGTGTCTGACTGTTTGCAAACCTATGGACTGCCAACACGCCAGGCCTCCCTGTCCATCACCAACTCCCGGAGCCTGCTCAAACTCATGTCCATCTAGTTGGTGATGCCATCCAACCGTCTCATCCTCTGTTGTCCCCTTCTCCTCTCACCTTCAATCTTTCCCAGCATCAGGGTCTTTTCCAGTGAGTCAATTCTTCACATCAGGTGGCCAAAGTATTGGAGTTTCAGCTTCAGCATCAGTCCTTCCAATGAATATTCAACACTGATTTCCTTTAGGATGGACTGGTTGGATTTCCTTGGAGTCCAAGGGACTCTCAAGAGTCTTCTCCAACACCACAGTTGAAAAGCATCAATTCTTCAGCGCTCAACTTTGTTCACAGTCCAACTCTCACATCCATACATGACCACTGGAAAAACCATAGCCTTAACTAGACGGACCTTAGTCGGCAAAGTAATGTCTCTGCTTTTGAATATGCTGTCTAGGTTGGTTGTAACTTTCCTTCCAAGGAGTAAGTGTCTTTTAATTTCATGGCTGCAATCACCATCTGCAGTGATTTTGGAGCCCCCCCAAAATAAAGTCTGACACTATTTCCACTGTTTCCCCATCTATTTGCCATGAAGTGATGGGACCGGATGCCATGATCATAAGTTTTCTGAATGTTGAGCTTTAAGCCAACTTTTTCACTCTCCTCTTTCACTTTCATCAAGAGGCTGTCTAGTTGCTCCTCACTTTCTGCCGTAAGGGTGGTGTCATCTGCATATCTGAGGTTATTGATACTTCTCGCGGCAATCTTGATTCCAGCTTGTGCTTCTTCCAGTCCAGCGTTTCTCATGATGTACTCTGCATATAAGTTAAACAAGGAGCATGACAGTATACAGCCTTGACGTGCTTCTTTCCCGATTTGGAACCAGTCTGTTGTTCCATGTCCAGTTCTAACTGTTGCTTCTTGACCTGCAAACAGATTTCTCAAGAGGCAGGTCAGGTGATCTGGTATTCCCATGTCTTTCTCTGATAGCTCAGTTGGATACACAGCACCAAGTATAAATTATATGTAGGTTTTTGACTCTGCAGAGGGTTGGCACTCTTAACTCCTGCATTGTTCAGGGGTCAACTGTAGTGTCCTTTTAAAATCTAGTTCCTCCTTCACCTTTGGTTTCTGCTAGTTTCCAACTCTGGTAGCATCCTGTTACCTGTTTCCTTTGCTCTTGACAGAGGGTTTTTCTTTGAAAAAGTAAAGAAGGGAAAGAGAAATGCGGGAAATAAATCATAAGTCTTGTTAAGGGGCCTTCCTGAGACTTTACATCATTGAATCATAACTTGGCCTTTGGGTCTTTGTACCATCTTTTATGTATTTCCTCTTTGTTCTGTGGTTCTGAATATTTCTGTTTTTCGGATCTTGACCCATATGCTACCATTTACCTGCTCCTACTTCACACTGAGAGATCTGAGACCATCTAAAAGGTAGGATCTTTCATTTTGGATTTTTAGAATTCTTCATTCATTTTTTTACTTGACGTTCAAAGGAAAAGCCAGTTTTATTCCATTCCTCAAACTTAGCGGGTCCAGAGCAGCATTGATTACACTTTAGAAACACTTGTCACTGGTTTTTTTCTGGCCTCGTCCTGTTCCCCTGATGCTTGGTTAACGCTTGCTTGTCTCTTAGTGTTCAGGGCAGCTGTCACTTCTGTTACTGACTTTTTTCTTGTCCATCTCATATACCCTTCCTTGAGGGAGGCTGTGATTTGTTCTTTGTTATGCCCCAGTCACTTAACGTAGTGCCAAGAGCTTTAAATACCACTTAATGCTTAGCACACTCAAAGCTTTATTCTCTTAAGCTCCTTCTCTCTGTCCACTCCTTCTGTTAAGACACAATTCATTCCCTAAATGCCCCTTGAGACGCACCTCTCTGTCTGTTGCCCTTGTGTGATCCGTGCTGTCGCCGTGACTCAGATGGATGTCGCCGCATCCATCCTGCTGGCCCTTCTCTCTATGCGCTGGTGCTCCCTTCACATCCATCCTTGACGCTGCTCACACACAGTGAGCTCTCTGCAGCGTGCATCTTGAAACCCTGTGTGGCAGCTCATGCGTGCTCAGTTCTGTTGGATGATATGTATGCTGTTCCACGGCCTCGCCGCCCCCGTTTCTCCAGCGTCACTTCTTGCTACTTTCCTGCTCCAATCTTGAGATTCTAGTGACTCCTCCCTGCTTATAGGTCTCTGGCATACCGTTGTCTTGCTCTTAATCCATCCTTCCAGGCAGAGCTCAGTCTTCACCTCCTCTGCAAACTCTTTTCTGTCCTCCCAGCCTCTCCTAAAACTCTGTCCTGTGCTCACAGTGGTACTGTGCCTACCTCTGTGCACTTGCCACGTAATACATGGTCTGTGTGTAAGGTGTGCGTGTCCTTCATGAAGCTGACGTGTTCCCGGGCATCTTAGTGTCCTCTAACTTAAGGCTGATGCTGTTAGTGTTTCCTAAACTTAACTTCAGTGAATTTAAGGAAAACACACAGGTGTGGGTCTGAAGCCCTCGTCTTTTGTTGAAAAGATTTAGAAATGACTTGGGTAAAGTGGCAGTTGGCCACTTGAGGTTGGTGGAGAGAAGCGGCGAGGCGTGGACCTGTAGCCCTTATTTCTGTTTACATGGGAGTTCTGCCCTAAAATGTGCGCAGTTTCTAGAGGACTCAGACCTTGAATTGCATTGTTTACCTTTGTGTTTGTTCCTCACAGTGCACAACACGATGTCTTGGGTGAAGTGGATGTTCAGTGTGTGCTTGAACTAAGCGTCAGCATACTGCCAACAGCGTGGCTTAACGTGAGTTAGCTGTAAAGGGGAGGCCGGGTCAGCTGGGCTCTTCTCCTTGTTGGACTCCTGAGCACAGCTAACCCACAGTTCAGGATTCTCTGCACACAAGAAAAGAATGAATGTCCTAGATAGCACTCATCAGATTGAGTCTGGATTAAGACTTAAGTGAGAGTCTAGCTTGAGTTGAGCCGGAGCTCGCAATCGATTTCATTTGTTGTAACTAAACGCTCTATCAGTTGTCACATTTCTTCAGTTTTTATAGGCTATAAAGCCAAAATTTATTTCAAAAAGAATATTTTACCACTTTCAAATTCATCTGTATTTTCAAATGAATTGCAGTTACCAAAAAGTAACCCGACGTAATGGGTTACAATTAGGAGCGTTTAAAACCCCACCAACAGGTGGGCGCAGGTTTAAGTCGCATGCATTTTCACCATCCAGCAGTGCACGTGTTTGGGAACGTTGACGCTTGCTGGCATTCCTCGGTGACTGTTTCATTGGAGTGGAGCAGCAGGTAGGACTAGATCTGTGCTGTCCAAACAATAGCCAGTAGCTCTTACGACTATAGTATGCGACTGTGTAAGTGAAAATTAATTGAAGTGAAGCAGAATTTGAAACGCGGTCGCTCAGTCACGCCAGGCGCGTTTCACGTGCCCGGTTGGCACGCGTGGCTGGTGGCCGCCGTCCAGGGCGGTGCTCTCTTCTGCCCTGGACTAGACTGTAGGTTTCTTCTGCCTCTGACTTCTTCCTAGTCCCGCTAGCTAGAAGCTGCTACTGGTCAGATCTCCTTATAGGAAGCTCCAGAGGTTACCCAGCATTCTTTGATCACATTTTGAATTTTTTCTAGATTGGATGTTATTGAAATAATTGAGTTGTTGAGTAGAACTTGGTCAGTATCTTAAAATATATTTTCTTTGTAATGGCGTTTGTGCCTTTTTTTTTCTTTTTTCCTCCCCAGAGTCTGCCACCAGGGGGTGCCCTCAAACCTTCTGGGAGGTATATTTCAGCCTAATTAATAAGAGTGAAGTTTGGAGTAGAGCCTGTGTGTGTGCTTAGCTGCTCAGTCGTGTCTGACTCTTTGTGACCCTTTGGACTGTAGCCCGCCAGGCTCCTCTCACCATGCGGTTTTCCAGGCAAGGATACTGGAGCAGGTTGCCGTGTCCTGCAGCTCCTGCATTGCAGATGGATTCCTTACAGTAAACTGTGGGGGATTTCCTGGGACTATAATATTGGCTATTAATTCATACTGGATAATTTAAGAGATAAATTAAGGATTAAGCATCACAGTGTGTATGTACGCACATTACTTGGTTGGTATGGCAAATTATTTTCCTAGTGTGAGTGTGAGAACCTATCATTGAACTATCTTGGAAATTAGAAGTAAAAATAAGTAACTTTAAAGTATTTCTTATATTTCAAAAATATTTTTATTACATTTAAAACTGTTGACTGTAGAAAAAGAACTAAATTATTGTTCACTTATATTTCTTAGACAAACTAAGTTCATTTTGCTTTCAGGACTAGAAAACTTAACATTAACCATCAGTTATTTCTCTGAAATCTTGTCATGCTGAGTGTGATTGCCTGTCTATAAAAGATGGATAATAGTATGACTGGATGATATTGAAAATATCTGTTGCTGTGTGTGTAATAGCCTTGTGGTTTGGTGGTGTTTGCTAAAATGATTGATGCTGATGGCCATGTAGTCGTACAGTAATAGGAGAGAGAGATGAGAAAGACCTACCGGAGCAGCTTGTGTTAGTCTGGGATCCCTCCCTAAAGAATAATCATTTACTGTAACAGTCTCGAGAAGTAGATTCTTCTAGGGGGCAGAGGATAATGAGGCTGTGTTACTGTGTTTTATCCTATGACAAGAACACTTTGTGCATTTTATTATTAGCATGAAAAAAGAGATTACTGTTTAGAGAAGACCTTCCTTTATGTGTCATTAACCTACGCAATTTTATTCTTAATGTTTAATCTAATGAAATTTGTGTAGGAAATGGTGTGACTGGTTTTGATTAGAGGTACATTTTGTTTCAAGAACTGGCTGACAGTATTCTTCCTGAAGTTATTGTGTTCCCAAATTAGTTGTTGATTATCTGGGTTTTGGAGTATATGATGGTGAGTTTTCCATACCCATCTATAAAAGCCTGTGAGTTTTAAGCTGCTGACGGCTTGTTTCCTGAAGTGTGCCCAGCTCTGTCCTGAGAAACGGAACAGAGATTGGGAGAGTGGGAGCAGAGCTGAGTGAAGGCCTGCAGAAGAGCTCATTCTCACTTCATCCCCACTTGCCCATTTACTGCCTGACGAGCGTTTGGTGATGGGATTGGAGATTAAGAATAAAAAGAGATTATAGAGACACTGCTTTGGGAAAGACCCTGATAGTCTCCTTACTTGCTGCAAGTGATAATAAGTCCTTCCTTCCCGTGGGGGAAAGAAAAAGAATGAAAGGAGATTCTCATGCTTAGCACTCCTTTTCTCCTGCTGGCAGCCATTAATGGGGAGGAAAAAAGTGCATAGCAGCCTGATTTGTCCCATATTAAGCAACTGTCAGGGTAACGACAAATATGGGGTGTTTCCAGTGTAAGTGACATGATAAATACTTCAGACTCTTCTGTACTATCTTTAAAGCAAACCTTTTCACATGCTTGTAATGAGCTGGGATTTTTATCAGTGCCTCTCAGATTTGAGTCCATAGCATTTTGAAAATGACTTAGGAAGCTCTTAATGGCTGTTTGAAGAGGAAACCAAAGCAGAGGGCGATCGAGAGCCAGGATGCTTCTCAGCACAGTCCCTCCCCGAGTGGCCGCTGCTGGCCCGCGTCAGCGCTTGGCCTTTCGGGTCACCTGGCCCTCTGCCACCGCCTTCATTTTGCACCTCTTTTGTGGCCATAAAATAAAAATTTTGGAAGTCTTATTTATAAGTCCATAAATTAGCTCACTCATTTGTGAAGTATGCCTTCTTAAATATGAAAATGTTAGACTGGCTATTTCCTGAAAACCAATTGGGCTTTATTAAAATTTGGAGAACATTTTTATTGAAGCCATAATTGTCATGGGTGATACACATGAGAGATCGCCCTGTGGTTGGCCTGTCAGTCTTGCATGAGCTTTCAGAAATTAAGGGGAATGAGTGAGTTTGTTTTCTTGTAAGCTGTCACATTCTTCTCTTCAAAGTGTCAGCCTGAATCGCACACAAATAAATGTTAGAAATATTCACCTTCTCCAGTCGATCTTTTATCCTTACAGATTTTAATGCTATGATTTTTTTTCTCTAATGTTAATTTTTGTAGTCTAAACCATGCCTGAAGAATAGGTGGGTCTGCATGAGCTTAAGAATTCTGACTCATGTTCTTTCTTTTTAATTTTTGAAATATGAACCTCTTTCAGACTGGGGAAGCTCTTGAGTTAGTTCCAGTAAGTTTTTTGAGGCATATTATAGAAAACCCAGTTCATATGCAGTTTAATTTACTTAAGGAAAAAAAAAAGACCTTGTCCTAAGTGAGGGAGATTCTTATAGACAGTAGAGAGAAGGAAGAGGAAAAGCTTTGTAAAATTACCTAGCTGTGATAGAAAGTGTCAGTTAATTTAACAAAAATTTTTATTGAGAAGATGACATGTGACTGTGTTCCAGCACAGTGAATTAGTACTAGAACACATGTCCATAAATAACTACAGTACAAAGCGGGAAGTCTTAAGGGTCTTATGAAGAAACATAGAATTAAATTATAAGAGGGAGAGTTACCTTGTAGCTGGTGAGTCCGTTTGGATAGATGTTGAAGCAGTGTGGTGTTTGAGCAAGACATTAAAACGTTAGGTAAGGTTTAGAGCAGGAAGGATATTCTAGGCGTAGCACAGATTATATTTGTGGGAGCACATGTAGGTGCTAGAGAAGAGTGAATTGCAGAAATGTCTAGTGTGTAAAGTGCACAGAAGGTTGTGAGAGAGGGAGAGTGTGTGTGTGTGTGGTGAGACTAGATAAGGATCTCGGGCCAGAGAGCTTGATTGTGAATTCAGGGAGTTAATACTGTACGGAAAAGGCAAGGCAAAGCTGTTGAAAGCTTTCTGTGGGAACAAGGATACACTGGGGTGTCCTTGGGCTGGAACTGAAGGTGGGCTAGCAGCAGGGAAGCAGTTAGGTTATTGTAGTAATCTTGGTGAGACTGGATGAGGGGCTGAGGCAGGGTAGTTTAGTAGTGATTAAGAGGAGGCGATGAATGTACGAGGCCCTGCTGGATCAATCAGCAGGACTTGGCAGTTAATTGATGTGGGGGTGTTGAAAGAAAGAGGAGGCTCTAGAAAGGTTGTAAATTACTGGCCCATTAGATAATAATACTTTGCATTTATATATGAGTCTTTAGAATTTGTTAAACACTGTTACATCTGAGCCTTAACTCTGTAAGTTAAACAGAGTTCAAATTATCCTTATTAGGGGTGAGGAAATAAAGAATTTGGGGATTTTGCTTTGTTCATACAAAAAGTAGAGGCAGGTCCAGCCTCTGACTGTAGTCTTCTATTCCACTTTCTTGGCTGAGTGCTCTGTTCTCTAAAATACCTTTACTTGTGAACCTGGGGAGAAAAGCTCTGTCATCTAGTCCCAATGTATGTCACTAAGTTTGAATGTGGAAAAATTGGCTTTATCTTCTTTGAGCTTCAGTCTCGCCAGATATCTTTATGGTTTCTATTTTGCATTGATATTTACAGGATAAAATGTAATTTTAAAAATTTCCTCAGCTCTATTCAACAAATAATGAGTACTAAATTATATGCATGGTACTAGAATGAGTGACTTCACTTTGACTTCTCACTTTCATGCATTGGAGAAGGCAATGGCAACCCACTCCAGTGTTCCTGCCTGGAGAATCCCGAGGACTGGGGAGCCTGGTGGGTTGCTGTCTCTGGGGTCACACAGAGTCGGACATGACTGAAGAGACTCAGCAGCAGCAGCAGCAGCAGCAGCAGAATACACAGTGTAAAATGCATCCCTTCTGTTTTCAGTGTCAGGGATTAGAGAAGGAGAAGAGGAAAGCATGTAAATAAATAATTTTAATAAACCAAAATAAGTGCTATCCTATAGGTATGTGCGTGCTTCCCTGGTAGCTCAGCTGGTGAAGAATCTGCCTGTCATGCAGGAGACCCCAGTTTGATTCCTGGGTCAGGAGGATCCCTGGGAAAAGGGATAGCTACCCGCTCCAATATTCTTAGGCTTCCCTTGTGGCTCAGATGGTGAAGAATCACCTGCAATGCAGGAGACCTGGGTTTGATCCCTGGGTTGGGAAGATCCCCTGGAGGAGGGCATGGCAACGCACTCCATATTCTTGCCTGGAGAATCCCCATGGACAGAGGAGCCTGGCGGGCTGCAGTCCATGGGGTTGCAAAGAGTCGGACATGACTAAGCACAGAAGCACAGTGTATAGTTATTTTAGCTTTGCTCTATTTTTTATATTTTTCATAATGCTGGAAAAGTAATTTTCATCAATTGGGAATGGTTAAGAAAATTGTATATCTATACTGTGGAAAATACTGCATAGCATTTATCATTCTATTACATGGAAAGATGACTTTCTTTTAAGGCAAGAAACAAGTTGCAAAAATATATAGTATACCATTTAGTTTAAAAATTCATGTAACATCTTAATTTCTGTGTGCACATATGTAGAAACACTTAGAAAAAGTTTGGGGAAAAGAGAAACATCTGTTAATGTCTTTGGACAGTCAACAGGAGGAGGAGTTGGGGGCTTGACTTCATCTGCATTGCTTGACATTCGTCAGCTAGAATGCATTCACGTGTTACTTAAGAAACTAATGGAAAAGAAGGGTTAAGGCTCGTCACAGGGGTTTGTATCCATGGGGATAAAAAGTACAACAGCATTAATAAAGAAATAGAAAATAATAGTGGTGTCAATTTAGTCTATCAAATTGCAAATGAAACAAGACTGTGAGAATTCACAGTAAGATACAGAGTTGAGTACTTTTTTGTACGGCACCAGAATATAAATTGGTAGCATATATCAAAAAACTTAAAAAAAGCCTGTGTTTTTCAATATAGCATTTTCTCTCATAGAGATATTCAGATAGTTGGCAGAAAGATGTGTGTGCAAGGATATTCATTACAATGGTAATTGTAAGAGTGGAAAATTGGCAACAACCTGTAAATCTATCATAAGAGAATTAGGTAGGGAAATAAGTTATGGTATGTCTGAATTATATAATAATATTCAGCTATTGAAAATAGTGATGTAGGATTATATTTATTTATACAAGAAAATGTTCACAATATAAATGAAAACAGAATACAAACTAGAAAGATATATGCCAGAATGTTAGCAGTATATATCTTGATATTGGGCTTGTGGGTTGTATTTGTTTTCTTTTTGTTTATATTCATTTTCTACAGTGAAAGTACATGATTTTTTAAACAGACATGTTTCTGGTGATGGCAAAGTGGAAAGTTCTTTTGTCTAATGGAAAAATTATGCAATTGTTAGAATAATGTGCCTTTAAGTGATTTTTTTCTGTGTTAGAAGGTAGGTAAGTACCTAAACATAACAAAAACTTAAATGGTTAAATTAACTTTAGGATCATAGAGCTATGAGTTTTTTCCTGTTCTCTGTTTAGATTTTGGGATGAAATACTTTTTATATTAAAAATTATTAATAAAATTTCATGTTCTAGACTTCTTATATATACTTCTTTGAAATTTTTTATTAAAGAGTGTTAGTAACTTTTAACATTTTTACTAGGATCTGCTTGGGTACACATCAGTAGATAACATGGTGTGACTTGAAGTGTTTATTATATTTGTTGATTTGTGACTGATTAAAAAGCTGTTTCCTATGAATTGAAGAAGCAGATCTATGGAAATTTCCCCCTTTTTTAACATAACACTATTTTGCTGATTTTGCTGGCTACAGTTTTCACTTACTCATTCAGAGTTCTGTAGGATTGTTTATTTAGTGCTTGCTGTGTACCGGGTTCTGCACTTAGTCGCATATGAGTATGTCTTTAGTATTAGAGCACAGCTCACAAACTTGATTTAGTTGACCAGGCATTCTGGGGAAGAAGGAACAAGCGCAGGTTTGCTTTCTGCATGCCTGCTGCTCGATGTCTCGTCATCTTCGGGCTGTGACATGGGCACATCCAGGCGCTCTGTTCGAGCCGTTTGTCCGTGCCTCTGTCTGCTGAGGAAGAAGGGTGGCTTCTTCGGGGCCACTGTCACGAGACCGCAGTAATTGCTCTCCTTCAAGGTGAGGGCGGATGTGTTGAGGGGATCACAGAAAGAGCGCAAGACTTCCTGCTCTGAGATTCACAAGGTCCGTGATCACGCCCAGTGTTGTTTACAGGCCTGTTGGCAGTGCTGGCACGGTATCTGGCATATAATAGACACTTAAACACTGACTGTCCAGTTGAGTGGATGGACAGATCTGTAAAAGGGCAGAAGTGGGGAAAACAGCATCACGGTTTTGAAGATCTTTGTATCAATTCTGAATGAAGCAAATACATCATCAACTTTCTGGGATGAGAATAAAATGACAATATGTATACATGGGCGCACACACACACTGAAACAGTTGCCGTATGTGACTATCTGTGCAGACTGCCCAGTGGAGGGCAGGGAGAATCGAATGAAGCCTCCATTTATCACCATGTAAACGCTTAGTTTCTTTATGATCATTTTCATCATTATTGTTATAAGTAATATAAGATATAAATAAATATGTTTAAGCCTCTTACTTCCCTTGAAGTTAGGCAATAATTTAAATTTTTAAAGCTTTTTGTTACTTATATCTTGGTTTGCATTGTATAGATTAATAAATTATGTGGATTAATAAGATTCATGTTGATGTATGGCAAAACCAATACAATATTGTAAAGTAATTAACCTCCAATTAAAATAA
>SJYF01000205.1:3479255-3492813 GCA_006410515.1 Procapra przewalskii | reverse complement strand
AGGGCAGCAGAGAGTTCACTCCTGACGGATGGCAGTGAGCTGGCTCCTCCTTCCCGTGTCACAGAAGACCTGCGAAAACAGATTTGAAAAGATCCAAGGTCTCAAAACAATACCCCAGATACCCAGGTTTCAATAACAATCACTCCACCAAGAAGCAGGAAAACCTCAACTAAAATGTGAAGACAATCAGCAGACACCAACCCTGAGACAACACAGATGCTGGAATTATCCAATGAGGACGTCAATGCAGCCTTCAGTAAGCAATTACAGACGTGCCTGAAACAAGAAACAGCAGCCCCAGCAGAAATAGAAGCTGTATAGAAGAACCGATGGAACTTTTAGAACCGAAAAGTAATAATACCTGATTTTTTTTAAAACAAATGCAGTGGAATGGGGTCAGTGGAGAATGGAGATGACCGAGGAAAGAATAGGAGAACTTGAAAAAGAGCAGAAGAATTACTCAGTCTGAACAACATGAAAAGAAAAAAAAAGACTGAAAAAGTAGTTTAAGGATCTTTGGAACTGTTTAAAAAGCTAACAGTCATGCCTTTTTAGTACTGAAAGGGAGAAGGGAAAAGTGAGAGGGTGAGAAAATAACAATAAAGAAAAATAGCAACTGGAAACTATAATAGCTGAAAATTTCCCAAACTTAATAAAAGACATCAAGAAGCTGAGCAAACCTCTTACACGAAACCCAAAGAAATCCATGCCAAGATAGATCATAGTCAAACTTATTCCAACTAAAGGCAAAGAAAAGAATTTTGAAAGCATTCTGTAAGAAATGGCACATTGCCTGTAGGGCGAAAACTGTTTGAATGACAGTGAATTTCTCATCAGATAACACGGAGGCCAGAGAGAAATGACACAATATTTTTGAAGGAGTAAGAGAAACGAACTGTCAGCAGAGAAGTGTACATCCGTTGAGAATATGCTTCAGGACTAAAGAACAGACAGTGACATTCTCAGATGAAGGACAGGGAGACGATTCATCATTGATCGATCTGCCCTCATTGATCGATCTGCCCTAAGAGAGTGTGTAAAGGAATTTCTTGAAACAGAAAGGAAATGATAAAAGATGAAATCTTGTTATATAAAGAAAGAAGATAGAATAGTAGAAAGAGTAAAAATATAGTAACTATAGTAACCTTTTCTTCTTGAGTTTTCTAAATAGTGTTTGTCATTTTCTATTTTGCTGTTTTCAGAAATCTTAACACTATCAAATGTGGTTCTCAGTGTATGTAAAGAAATACTAAAATGATAATGGGGACAGGTAAAGGGCCTTGAAGGTAACATTTCTGTACTGCGGCTTGTGAAGTGTTGACACCAAAATGAATAGTGGTAAATCACAAATAATGAAATACCCAGAGCAGCCAGTTAAAACAAATCTGTTCAAAGAGATGTGCTCGAATACATTCTAGATGATTAAAAAGGGAATTCTAAAATACATTCGGGTAACCCATAAGAGTAAAGGAAAAGAAAACAGGTAAAATAAAAAGAATATTAAAAATTAATAAGTTCTAACATATCAGTGATTAAATGTAAATGATCAAAGTTCACCAGTTTAAAGACAGAGATTTACAGAGTGGATTAAAAAAACGACACACTGTATGCTGCTTATAAGGAATTATTTCAGACATAACAGTACAGGCGGGTGAGCGTAAAAGGCAGTTTTGTTTGTAATAGCCAAAAATTGAAAACCACCAAAATGCCCCTGAGCAGGTAAAGTGGTTAAACAAATGGTGGTATGGTCATACTCTGTAATAGTGCTCAGCAGGAGTTAACTCTTGATACAGGCATGAACTTGAGTAGATCTCAAGAATGTTAAACTGGGTGAATAAAAATGTCAGTCTTTAAAGAACACATACCATAGGATTCATTTGTATAACAACAGAATTACAGAGACGGAAAGCAGGGTGATGCTTTCTAGGGTTTAGGGCTAGTTGGACGGAGGGTGTGACTATAAATTAGTAGCACGAGGGAGACTTTTGCTGTAGTGGAACACTTCTGCATCTCGATTCTGACAGTGGTTAAACAAATGTACGTGTGATAAAATAGCATAGAATGGCATACACATACTGTACCAGTATTAATTTCCTGGCTTTATATTGTGCTACAGTTAATCCAAATGTAGCCACTAAGGGAAACTGGGTGAAGAGTAAACTGACCTCTCTCTTGTTATTTTTACAGCTTTCTGTGAATCTCTTAATTGTTTCAAAATGTTTTAAAAAGCAAAGAGAGAAATTAGGAATAAGAAGAACTTGAACATCTTAAGTGCATCGGTGTGCTTCACGCATCCTCAGGCGCAGGAAAGCAGGCATCTTCGCTGCTCACGTTAGAGCTCCAGGAGTCGAGCGCCTCCTGCTGTTTGACTTTCAAAATTTAATTTTCCTCTTTTTGGGCATTGTTTGTGCTCATTCATTTCGGTCACGTCCAACTCTTTGCCACCCTGTGGACTGTGGCCCACCAGGCTCCTCTGTCCATGGGATTTCCCAGGCAAGAATACTGGAGTGGGTTGCCATGCCCTCCTGCAGGGGATCTTCCTGACCCAGGAATGGAACCCTTGTCTCTTGCGTTGCAAGTGGATTCTTTAGCCACTGAGCCATCTGGGAAGCCCTTTACTGGCATTAAAGAGGCTGATCATGAAGAGGCTCTGGACCCTCTTTAGCCTTTGCTTTATTCTTTTTAGTGTGTTTACTTCCTGTTAGAGATCTGTTGGATTTATCTGTTGTTTACTTAACCCTATCACCTCTAACACAGCCTTATTTCCGTTTCCCACTTTTCCACTATAGGTAAAATACTCATTTCAGTTAGATCAGTATTCTGGTTTTTTAGTACGATGGCAAAAACCATTCATATCTGAGATATGATTCCTTTTCTACTCTTGTACAACTTGGTGTTTCCTCCAGAATTAATAATTGTCTTGTGTTCTTAACTTGCTTAGTTTTTTTTAATACACCTGTGATTAATTGAATCCTACACTCTCTGAATTGTAAATACCGTTCTGTTCATTTTGAGTATCAGTTTCCCCATTATCCTAATTTAAAGAAGGAGTTGCACATAGGTTTGAGTTTTAAAGCTTTGGTATAAAGAAAATTCTCAGTAGTAGAACTTCTTTGTAAAACCAAGGGAATGTAAATTATCTTTGCTACTTTTTCTGTTTACACATATACAGTGTGTAACTGTAGGTAGACAAATGCATGTTTATTCCAGTTTAGCTCCTCTTAGCTAAGGCAATCTAGATATTTTTAAAGAGTCTATCTCCTCATCAGTCGCAAACATGGTAACAGAGAGAAGTAGGGGAGAGCCGTGGCGTATAGGCCAGAACACTTGGGTTCTAGTTCTGATTTAGTTGCTAATTCACATATTCAGTCGAGGGTAATGAGGGTAACCTCCTTGGCTTCAGTTTTCTTTTCTCTTGAATAATGACAGGATCAGACTGGATTATAACTGAGACCTCATTTATCTAGTTCAGATGTGATTTCAGATAGATACATGGTTTAATCCTGACTGTATATATAGAATATCTAAATTAAGAGTGTTTTCATTTTCACTGTTTTGAAAGAATTGCTCTGATGTTTTGAGAAAAATTGGATTAAATAGATTAAAGTAATTTCTAAAGCATTGAAGAGATGGGAAATTTTAAGACAAAAATGGACCATAAATATCATTTTTCTTGTACTTCAAATTATGATATGATTGTGGTTTTAAATTCCTAAAGGTCCCTTTGAAAGGAAAATTCTGAATCACCTGGAACTTTTTGTTTACTATGCAGTAGATCAGATTTGACACATAAAAGTGGCTCTGAAACAATGTGTGGCTTTTACGGTGAGTTGTTTAAATCACAGGCTATAGGAGCTTGAGGGCCTCCAAAGAGCTCTTGCTGGTCTAATAGTCTTTAGTTGGAGTGACCAAGGGCAGAATGTACTGCTTTTCATTTGGAAATATTCTATTTAGTTGTGGATGTGATATGAGAGAGATTTCACATGTGGGATACTTCATTCCTTTTCAGAGGACATTAAGGTGAATTACATACATTTGGAAATCAACTTATGAGTTCCTTGCTGTACCTGCTGTTACACTTTTGCGTGTACTCCATGATGGTGATATGCCTTTTTATGGGATCCTCTGCAAAGCAGATATGTAGTGTAATTTTAAGAACAGATATTTGTTCATTGGTTATTATTCACTGGTAACATATTTTGTTGGTTTTCAGGTACTAGAAGAAGCAGAAGCTCAACACTTATATCAGTCCATTTTGCCTGATATGGTGAAAATTGCACTCTGCCTGCCAAATATTTGCACCCAGGTTGGTGGAAATGACTTCTTCCTCAGTAGGTTTCTTGAGACTCACAGTTGAATCTTGTTTAAACTTGAATTATCAAGGTCAAAGAGAGAAGAGAGAGATGGAAACAGTGTTTGCCAGAGCCTGATGATTTTGCTCTACTAGGGAAAGGGTTAGAGGTTATGGAGAGCGTTGCGAGAGGCCATTAAAAATGCAGCGCTCAATTTCCGAGCTTCAGCTCACAGTGTTGGTGCTTGCTTGCTCGCGTTTCTGTTTCTGCTTTTAAAACAGTCTTTACCTTTCAAAAAAGGATAGTCAGTATTTCAAAACACACTCGTCGATTTAGAGCATTTTATCTTCAAAATGGTGTAATGCCTGCTCCTCCCTCTTCTCTCCCCCACTGTAAAGCAAATGAATTCACCATGCATTCTTTTTTTTCCTTTTTTTATGTGTGTGGTTTTTAAATGCTTTTTATTGTGATGGAACCTTATTTAACTGTGCCGTTCAGTGGCACCGAGTACATTCGCATTGTTAGGCAACTTGCACCATCATCCACCCCCCAGATTTTTCACCTTGTAAGCTGAAACTGTTCCCATTAACCATGATACCTTCTTAACTTTTAAAATGAAAGAATCTGTGTTGTTTTGTTTTACTTATTGCTACATAACAAACTACCTCAAAATTTAGTGGTTTAAAGCAAGAAGATTTTATTATCTGAGATTCTGTTGGAAATTTGGGAGCAGCTTAACTGACTGGGCTCTCTCCTGGCTGCAGTCACGGCACTGGCCGGCACTGGCCGGCACTGCGGTCATCCTGAGGTTCGAGGCTGGGGGGCCCCTTCCCAGTCGGCTCCCTCACATGGCCGCTGGCAGAAGGCCTCGCTCCCTTGCCATGGGGCTCCCTCAGGACATGGTCGCTAACTTTCCCAGAAAAAGCCGCCGAAAAGAGAGAGAGAGGAAGGGCCAGTGCCTTTCTGACCTTGTATCTGAAGGTCCACGCTGTCACTTCTTCACTGTTTCCTCTTTATTAGAATTTCGTCCCTGCATCTAGCTCATGCCCTGCCTCTCAAGGAGGGGGGTTATCAGAGAATTTGTAGACTGTATTTTCAGAAAATTACAAGAGATTGTTGGTTTATTGTTCATAATTGCCCTCCTCTACTTCTCGCAAGAGTAGCTTGAGTTTGCCTCTGTCTTGGATTTCCAGGGCCAGCCCCTGGGCTGCGTGGCTGCTGCCCGCTTTCTGCTGGCCGGGCAGTCCACGGGAGCCCAGGGACCGTTGGGGGCAGTTCCTCAAGGTGTGGGGTGGTCCCACACGCTGCAGTCTGTCGTGGGACACCCCAGAAGACACAGACATAGTCTTTGGGGTCATTGGAACACCCCAGAAAACACAGACATAGTCTTTGGGGTAACCAAAGCCATGTCCAAATACCTGATTCCAAATGTTGAGTGTTTTTCAGTGTGCCATATTTGTTAGCATTATACTGTGACATTTCCAATTTTACATAGCAATAATTTCACCTCATTAGTTCATTTTACAGCTCTTCTTGTTTATATTGCAAGTTATTTGCTTGCTTATGTTTCGTGTTCGTTCTTCTCTCTTTTCCTCCTTGGTTTTTCCCCTAGGTCATAAAATTTCTCACTACCTCTTGGACTCTGCCCCTTGTGAAGACTTTCCTACCTCTCCTAGCCAAAGTTAATCATTCCTGTATCATTCAGATCATCCTTAGCACATTATTTTATAATTTATGTCTTTATATATCTCCTTCCCTAGATTATATTCTTCCTGAAGGGAGATCATCTTTGTCTCCCAAGGTCTAACATAAAGAAAGATAGCACAAAGTCATGTCTGACTCTTGCGACGTATGGATTATAGCCTGCCAGGCTCCTCTGTCCATGGGATTATCCAGGCAAGAACACTGGAGTGGGTTACTATTTCCTTTTCCATAGTGCCTAAGTAAAAGAGAGAGAATTCTTTAATTCACTGTAGTTCATAATTGACAGAATACAGTGTGTTTTGGGGACGTCCCTGGTAGCTCAGCTGGTAAAGAATCCGCCTGCAGTGCAGGAGATCCTGGTTCAATCCCTGGGTTGGAAAGATCCCCCAAAGAAGGGATAGGCTATCCACTCCAGTATTCTTGGGCTTCTCTGGTAGCCCAGATGGTAAAGAATCCGCCTGCAATGCGGGAGACCTGGGTTAGATCCCTGGGTTGGGAAGATCCCCTGGAGGAGGGCATGGCAACCCGCTCCAGTATTCTTGCTTGGATAATCCCATAGACAGAGGAGCCTGTGGGCTACAGTCCAAGGGGTCACAGAGAGTCTGACACGGCTAACTGACTAAGCACAGCACAGCCTGTTGATAGGAATCACTCTCTCCTCTGCTGTTTCCTTCATGCTTTAGAGAGAAGGTGTATTTAATGGGATATGTATTCAAGAACACCCAAGTTTGTAACCCATAACATCTCAGGTGGTGGAACCACAATCAGATTCATGGCTGTCATCTTCTTTCCGGCTTTAAAACTCTTTGTCCTTCCATTAGTGTGCTAATGGGGAGAACATTTTAGTTTTGTCCTCCGTCCTCGACTACAAAGGAAACCTCTGCTGTAAAAGTTAACATTTCAGTTTGTTATCTAAATATATCTTTGGCAAGTTAAATTGTTGATGTTGTTAATGAGTTAGTCATATTAGCATTCATAATAATGCACATACTAATGCTGACTCCTGTAATGTGATCAGGAATTCTCTTTGCCTGTTGTTTTGAGATTAATGCAGATATCCAAGACTCTTTCTGGGTCTTGCTGAAGGGAGAAGGAAAAGCACCTCTAAATATTTCGAAATTTAACAGCTGATATACAAATTGGCTTTCCCAGCATGTCTTTAAAACCATAAGTTTAAACATTTAAAATAAAACCCACTGAGCACAATACTCATGTAGAATATGCTGAAAATAGAAGGTAAGTTGGCTTGGATTTGGTGCAGCTTGAAGACATAGCAGACGCAAAAAGCTTGAGGGAAATGCCCTGCGTCTTCCCTAACTTGGTTTATGAAGGACAGGCCTGTGTTGTTGCAAATTATATGGAAATAAGTCTGTACACGCGTTTTCCATTAATTGCTTTAATAAAATTAGGTTTGGATCTTTTAAATTGTCAATGTGAAGTGCGATTCAGAATTAGAAGGAAAGTACTTATTGATTGATTTATTTTCCATAGATCATTTTATTTTGGACTGAAATAGAAAAATTAGCCTGTCCAATAATCTGTAATTAAGAACAAAATTTAGCATATGCACTAATAGCCAACCTCAACATTACATTTTTCTCTTCCATCCTTTGTTTTAATTTTTCATTACAAGGTAATGTGTTTTTACTTCCTACTTGCTAAAGGAATCTTGTTTTTCACTAATACAAGTAATGTTTGTGTTCTCTTCACTGTCGTTATTATTGATTAGAAATCTGCACTTTGTCAAACAAGTACATTTTCCCAATCATCCTTAATGAACTGCCCTTGACTTCAACCGTATTGCTGATTTAGGGATTCAGGAGTGTCCTGAAATTATTCCTACCTTAATTTAGCAAATGCAATTTGGTGCCTCTGCTTTTGAAATTGCTAAACTAATTATTGCTCTTCTTGTCTGTGTTTTTTGTTTCCTCTATCAGCCAATACCGCTCCTGAAACAGAAGATGAATCATTCCATCACAATGTCACAGGAACAGATTGCCAGTCTTTTAGCTAATGCTTTCTTCTGCACGTTTCCACGGCGCAATGCTAAGATGAGATCAGAGTATTCCAGTTATCCGGATATAAACTTCAATCGGTATGTTTTCAGAGAAGACCTTTTTAACAGTAAAATACAACAAGTTGGCATTGAGTGCTTTGCCAGACATTTTATGTACAATTATATAATTTTATCTTTACAGTACAATGAGTTAAGTGATACTTTGGGTATTTTGCAAGCAAGATGATTAAAAGTCATTGTTACAAAACGTGCTTGAGGTCAAGGAGCCAGTAAGTGACAGAGAGAAAGTCTGATCTCAGGTCTGTCTTACTCCAAGGCCCTTGTTCTTTCTACCCTGTCAGGTTGTCCTTTCCCTCTAAGTGCCCTGGATTCTTTATGCCTGTTTGATGGGATTATTTATTCACAGGATGTTTGTTGTACGTTATATTTCTTGTATGCCAAAATAATTTAAGGCTGCACCATGAGTCTTCCTTTCTGTAAAGTGAAAGTGAAGTGAAGTAAAAGTCGCTAGGTTGTATCCAACTGTTTGTGACCCCATGGACTGTAGCCTGCCAGGCTCTTCTGTCCATGGGATTCTCCAGGCCAAAATGCTGGAGTGAGTACCTGTTCCCTTCTCCAGGGGATCTTCCCAACCCAGGGACTGAATCCAGGTCTCCTGCCTTGCAGACAGATTCTTTACTGTCTGAGCTACCAGGGAAGACTCTGTAAAGTGTGAGTTAAAGTTGACTTTCACTTTTTACAGACATGATTAATTTATTAATGCAATGTTTTTAAAAGAAAAAATAATGTCTAAATTTTCATTAAAGTAGTATATTGTGAAGATATTGATAAAGTTTCAGATTCTAGCCATTTCCCCAAATTATCACTTTCTTGATAATTTACACAAGAACATTGTAAAATCTTCTTGGCAAATGAATATAATTTTTCTCTTCCTATACCCTCCCCTCCCCCACCCCTCCAGTCTCTGATTTTCACATGAGAATTATCTTTACGGGATCTGTGGGTAGCATGTGAATTTTTTCCCCAGTGTCAGGAGCAGGCCTTGAGAAAATCATTACAGTACATGCCCCTCTTTCCTAGTCGCCTGTGTAACGTCCCCGTCTCCTGCCCCTGAGGGGTGGGGCAGCAAGGACAGGGAGCGGAGGAGATGCAGGCATGGAGCCCAGCCACGTGACTCGCTCACAGCTGACAGAGTCTGTTTCTGTTCTGTGTCTTTCTCGCATCGTTGGCATGGCGATGCGACTTCTTTTAGTTTACCTTTTTGATATTGTCTCACTAAAAACTTTATTTCAAATTAATTTAGACATGTTAAAAAAGTTGCAGAAATAGTACTGAGAATTCCTGTATATAACTCACCTAACTTCCCTTTATTGTAATGATATTATGTAACCATACAATGTAACCATAGGAAAATTATCAAAGCCAGGAGATTAATATTGGTATAATACCGTTAACTGACCTTATTTTAATTCCAGCTATTTTTCTGCTGTTACTTTTCTGTCCCAGAATCTTCCCACTATCCCCCGTGGCATTTACAGTAGTCATCTCATATCTGTGCCTTGCTTTCTATAGTTTTAGTTACCTGTAGTCAACTGCAGTCTGAAAATGTTAAGTGGAAAATTCCAGAAATAAGAAAAAATCGTTAAGTTTTAAATTGCACATCATTCTGAGCAGCATGATGGAATCTTGTACCATCCCACCCCCTCCCGTCTGGGACTTGGACCATCCCCTTGTCCAGGATATCCCACCTCTTACTCACTTAGAAGACTGTCTTGGTTATCAGATCAACTCTTGAGGTATTGCGTTGCCTGTGTTAAAGTAACCCTCATTTTAATTAATAATGGCTCCCAAGCACATGAGCAGTGGTGATGGCCCTTTGATGTGACAAAGAAGAGCTACAAAGCGCTTCTTTCCATGGACTCGTGAAGGCAGAAGAAATGCACGCTAGTTTTGCCGTTACAGTCACAAGTTACGGCCACCCTGCCTGTAAGTGCTTAGTTAAGATGGAAAAGGCATTAAATACGCACAAGAGGCTATTCTGGAAGCAGGAGAGCACGTTCCCGCGACTCACTGTATTGTTATAATTGTTCTGCTTTATTATTAGTCATTGTCTTTAATGTCTCACTGTGTCCAATTTGTAAATTAAACTCTATCATTCGGTGTATAAGTATAGGGAAGAAGCATGGTCTGCACAGGGCTCCATACTGCCCAGTGCTGCAGGCAGCTGCTGGGGGGTCTGGGATTCCCTGCAGGTAAGTGCTGTAGTTTTCTAAGTCTTCTCTACCCTGTTCTTCAGTTTTTCCTTTTCTTTCATGATGTTGACACTTTTTTAAAGACAACTCATCAGTTGTTTTGTACTGTGTTCTTCAGTCTGGGTTTGACTGACATTGTTTTCACAAGTGGAGTGAGGTCACTGCACTTTTGACAGAAATTCTGGAGAGCTGACCGTGTGTCCTTCTCTGTGCCTCGTATCGGTGGGCTCTTGCTGTTGGTGCGCCTTACTGCTGGTGACCAGTGGCCTCACTAAGGTGGCGTCTGCTGGGGTCTTGCACTGCACAGTCGCAGACTTTCTTTGGGATTAATAAATACCTTTGGGGGCGGGGGGTTGACACTGTGCAAATGCTCGCATTGTATTTCTCCCCACTATCTTTAGCATCCGTCGGTGGATCTTGTCGCTAACAGTTATTACTGTACTGTTTGCCTATTGTGAGCTTTTAATTTCTCTCTTCCCTTCTGCATTTACTGAAATTCTATTGTAAAGAAGAGCTGTCCCTTCTCACCCAATTTTAGCATCAGGATGAGCTTACATGTATTATATTCTGTGAGTTAATATTATTCCCTTTGGCCAGTAGGGCTCCATCAGGTTGGCATCTGTGTTCTTTTAAAAAGCCCCCAACCTTTTTTTTTTTTTAAATTATTAAAGTGTTTTTTACTTTCTGGCCTCATAAGGTGCCAGGCTCATCTTATATTTTCTGTTACCCAGCTGTAGAGTCAGTCATTTTCTCGAGGAACCCTGGTTTTCTTTTTATTGGCGAATGGGGCTTGCAGACTAAGATCTGGCTTCTAGGTGTGTCAGCGTTGCTAGAGTGTCGCTGTTTGTTCCTCTTCTTTTTCTTTTCTTTTTTCCTTTCTTCTGGCCAAGCTGCACAGCTTGTGGGATCTTAGTTCCCCAACCAGGGAACAAACCCAGTGAAAGCACCAAGTTCTAACCACTGAACCCACCAGGGAATTCCCAGAGAGTGTCATTGTTTCCATTGCCACTAGTGTATCAAGAAGCATTTCTGGCCGCTCCCCAAGGCAGCGGAGAAATGGGGTCACAATTCTTTGCAGTGACATAGAAAGTTATCCCAAATGCTTCTCTCTCTTATGAGGAGAAAAATTCTAAAATTCATTAGTACTTAATATAAATTTTTATTAAAAAAATACGCTTTGGTATGTTTATTGTATTTTATTTCTTTGGCAAACGAAAGTAAAACATTTGAATACAGGGATTGCCTGTGTGAGGGATTTCGGTTGCGTGCTTCTTTATGCGAATCATCCCAAAACCATCTCCCTGACCAGGTCCATGGAAAAGTTGTCTTCCACAAAATTGGTCCCTGGTGCCAAGAAGGCTAGGGACCCCTGATAGAAAGGGTCGGTGCCCAGCATGAGGACACTGTACTAGAGAAGGATGTAGTCTCATAGGGAAGCCTTCCCTGAGGAAGTGACTGTTGAACCAAGTGTGGGAGGGTGAGCAGGACTAGTTTTACCAAAGGAAGGAAGGGAAGTGGGCTGCGTTCTGGGCAGAGGGGCACAGCGTGTCCAGGAGCTGGGGCGGCCCGCACACGGCCCGCACACAGCCCGCACACGGGGCACAGCGTGTACAGGAGCTGGGGCGGCCCGCGCACGGGGCACAGCGTGTACAGGAGCTGGGGCGGCCTGCACACGGCCCGCACCCGGGGCACAGTGTGTACAGGAGCTGGGGCAGCCCGCACACAGCCCGCACGCAGCCTGCCCAGGGGCTGAGAACGCCACCGTGGCTGCAGCCTGGAGAGCGCGGGGAGGCGCAGAAGTAAGCTGAGGCCAGGAGGCTGTGCTGGGGAGGCCCTCCCTCCCAAGGCAACAGGAGGTGATTAGAGGACTTGAGATGGGGCAGAGGCAGGCCGGTGCACTTGATTCGATTTAAAGTTTGCAAAGTTTGTTTTGGCTACAAGGGGGAACTGAGTGGAGAGGGGCCAGACGCGAGCTCACCCGGCGGAGGAGACTGCTGCGATGCCGCAGGAAAGAGAAGCTGGTAGCCGGAATGGGGTAGTGGTGGAGGGGAGGCTAGGGAGGCTTTCGAAGAAGGCAGAGTGATGGTGCTGGGTCCTGCGGGCGGGTGTCTGCGGGGAGGCCTCCAGGGCGCTTCCTGGGCTTGTGCAGTCAGCCGTTTGCCTGCAGTGTGCCTGCTTTTCCCGATGCACTGCCTGCCTGACTCTGTTAGAACTGCTTGTTTAACCCTTTCAGTGGACAGAGCGCTTATCTGCGCTGTTCTTTGTTGCTTTCACAAAGTCCTATGCATTGTAGTCCTTTGGTAAATCCCTGTTGAATAAATGAAGGTGAACTTTATAGATGAAGCATTTGAGAAATTAAGTGACTGGTTACTGGCAGTCTTGATCTCACTCTGTGGTCTTTTACTTTTCATACTGCATTGTATTCTTAGGAATTATGAGATGTTTATCTTTACGCCTCATATGACTGAACATTTTTCACCTTTGAGTTCCTTAGTGTTTGGGAGAGGATTAAGACAAAACAAAGAACCTTGGTATCTGCAATTGTGGTTGTATAAAGAACCTGTTTATTAAATACAACTCTTGTGCCTGTTTGAAAAATTATTAAAGAATTTTTCTTTACAAGTAGACTCACTGTTAGTTATGAGCTATTTATCTCTCACAGATTTTCTTTTTTAATATAGAAAAGGAAATGATCAAATTTTGTATGTAAGTAAAGAAGTGGAAATTTAATTTTGTAGAAATATAATTATCTATTTCCATGAAGAGTATTATAGTAATAAGGGTTCTCCAAGGAGTAAGTAGCCTGTTTATTTGGAATAAATGTTTGGTCAGCTCTAGAATCTGTCAGAGATGCTGTAAATTATGAAATTTCTATCTGGAATTCCAAAGACAATCCCAGTGATTTTGGAGTTGGTATTCTGAGTTTTGGTAAGAAGTAGCTGGAGAAGGCAGTGGCAACCCACTCCAGTGCTCTTGCCTGGAAAATCCCAGGGACTGGGGAGCCTGGTGGGCTGCAGTCCATGGGGTTGCACAGAGTCAGACGCGACTGAGCGACTTAGCAGCAGCAGCTCTAATGATGGTTTAGAATTAGTGTTTCCTTGACTGCTTAGAGTTCATTTCTGTAGAATGAATAGTCAGGTAATATATCTTGATGGCTCCTAAGATAAACCTTATTCTTTGTTGTAAACTTAGTTATAAACCTAAGATAAACTATCTCTTAGTTATAAACTTTCTCAGAAGATTCTTTGATTTAAACAGATTTAAATTTTTTGACAAGAATTGTGAATCAGTTC
>SJYF01000205.1:3465823-3478065 GCA_006410515.1 Procapra przewalskii | reverse complement strand
TTATTTTCTTATTTTTCAGATGAGGAGTTGGAGACGTAGAGAGGGTAGTTCAGCAAGTTAACTGGTATAATTGGAGTTCAAAACTCAGGGTATGGTTGGCCTTTTTTACTTCATAGCTAGTCAGAAATTAGAACTATGCTTTGAAATAATCTTTGATCTGTAAGAATTATTTCCAATCTAGAATGACCATGAAGGAAATAGGCTTAGAGCATCCCAGTCGCATTCTCATCAAATGAGAGTTTAAGCAGCAGAAGTGGGGCTTGAGCACCGTCTTCTGTTGAAATCAGTGCTGTTTCATCATGTCTCACTTCCTCCCAACAGTAGGCGCCCTGCGTGTGCTCCAGAAATGAAAAACAGCCACTGGTTCCCCCTTTTTCTTGTGGCTTATGGGCAGTCAGGTACCTAACTTGATGGGCCATTTGGTAAGCAGGTGATGGAGCATTTTGTGGCTGGCATGCTTTCTTTTCTGCCGTAGTTGCTGTTTATGATTATAGTTTCTGCCAGTTGGAGGTTGTATATGTGTGTGAGTGTATTTTGTTTTAAAAGCCTAGCTAGTTAATTGCATAAGGAAAATGGTAAGAGTATGTGATACAAGGCTGACGTCAATAAATTGAATAAGTCTTCCCTTTTTTATTTATTGTTGTGTTTTTCCAGCCCTGTTTAGTTACGTTAAACACCCCTGACCTTTTCCCCTGCTTGCCTTTCAGGGCCTAAACATTCTTATAAAGGCTTCCAATGTGATTAGCATTGATGCTTCTGAAATTGCTTAGAAACTGATGGTCAGAGATTAATTGTAGGTTGCAACAGTGGTCAGCCCAGGAGGCTTTTACATCTGTCTCTTCCCTGGATTGAAAATGCTGCCAGGGCCATATGGCACACTGCTTCACAGCAAAGCCAGGAATGACTTGCTGGCTGGGTTCCGGATTATCATTTGCTTCCACTTTAAAATGGAGGTTATAGTGCTTTGGGTTTGATTTATTGTATACTAATAGGATTAATCCTTAACTTGAAATCACATGGGAGTGAGTGTGTGTGTGTGTGTGTGTGTGTGTGTGTGTGTGTGTCTAGAATCCAATTCCAGTAATGTTATCAGTATTCCGTTCAGGGAAAGATTTCATTAGACTATGTTTTTCTTTATATGTATGGAAAGAGAAACAGTTAATGCGCAGCTGACCCTTGATTGACTTACTGAAAATAAGAAGTTTTGTTTGGAACAAAAGGTCTAACTGGCTTTTCCATTTGTTTCCTTAATGGTCTGTAATTATTATTCAGTTAGATGCTAAAATGTCTTCCCTACATGAGGGTATAGTGTGGCCTAGTTCATGTGCATTTCCACATGTGCGCCTGCTGACTCACAGTCTGATTCTAAATATGTATAGATCCAGGGACTTCTCTGGTAGTCCAGCAGGTAAAGCTCTGCTTCTGCTGCAGGGGACGCGGGTTCAAGCCGTCTCTGAAACTAAGATCCTGCGTGCCGGGTGGCAGAGCCAAAAAACCAAAAATGCCTTGGTCTTGAAAACCTAAATAAAAAAAAAAATGGTATCAAGGCATTAAAAACATCTGGATGGTGCTTGATGATTGCGGGAAGATCTCAGTCTCTGTGTTTGTCGCTCTGAGTGTGTTTTCCTGTGCGTTTCTGTCTCTCACGCCCTCCGTCCGTCTCCAGCCCCGTCTCTGCTCTTTCTCTCCTCTCTGTCTTGCCGGCCCCATCTTTCTGACTCTTCCTTACTCCGGCTCTTTCCTCGGTACCTTTGTCTCTTCCTTCCCTTGCAAGCGCTGTCCTTCAGATAGTACATTGCTTTGGTAGCTTCCAGTCCTGTAGAGTGCCAGTGTTTTTATGTTATTTTCACTTGCTGCCTCATTTATTTAGGTAGCTATGCACAGATCTACGAATCAAAGCCTGAAAACTGATACGAGAGCTTTAAACCCTGCTCATCTTGGCTGTCCCGCCTCCTCGTTGCCCCCACGCACTCCCCATCAGAAAAATGGGAAGCATATTTGGTTACACAGAGAGTTGATATTAGACTTGGAGAAATAAAGGAGAAGAATGTGTTGAGATTCTGTTTAATTTGTACCTGTAAGATTTGAACCTGCAAAATAAACAGCAGTGCTCATTTATAGTGGGTGATGATAACAGCCGTATAGTCCTTCCTGGAAAGTCCGCATTGCTCGGGTAATGACTCTGCAGCCCCAAGAGCCTCTTAGAGTTAAGAATTTGTCAACATGGCCATGAACTATGAGCTTTTATGTAATTTTATAAACAGCTGACCACATACTGAGGCTTGGGATGCCTTTTATGTTTGGGGGAATTACTTCTTAAGGGCAGTAGTCATTTTCACTCACTATGCAACAGTTCTGTGGAAGAGCTTTTTCCTCTTCATTGAATTGTATACTATATCAATTCATCGCTTTAAAAAAAAAAGAAGGTGAAAGCTGCCTTTATAGTGATATTTATCCTGCTTCCCTCTACTAAGTGATAAACCTTGGAAAGGGATTTCGCAATGGATCCCAAGGTATTCATTTAGTAAATCATATTTATTTGATACAGGATGTTTAATTAAACTGCCAAGTGGCTCCTTCATATTGACTATCATTTTGATTTAAACAAACTGTATCCTGGCTGACATATTGCAGAAGAAACCAGACTGAAACCTGTGTTCCCATAGATTCTTCCAGTGGGCAGCTAGGTTTTAAGAGTATTTTTAATAAATATTTTAGAAAATACATTGTTTTAGAAGAGTAAAAATTATCACATAGACACCCAAACTATTATTTAACATTAATTAGATTTCAGATTTGGTTAAAATTCCCTCTGATATTTAGCATTCTTTTCAGGAAATAAGGGTTTATATAAATTGTTTTCTCAGGAATTGACCCTGAATAAAGAATTTCAGATCATTGAAAACAGGATTATTTGACATCTGCATTTCCTTCCCTTTTCCTAATTCATTTCATTTGCTCAATAGGATTTGCTCATAGAATTAACTTTTCCTTCTCTGCATAGTTACATAAGCTTGTTTTTCTAATCATGGAAAATTTTACCCATTTCAGCACTTATTAAAGTGAACTTTTACTTGAAGCGTTTCTGGTTTTAAAGCAAGAGTATGTGACTAGAGGCAGATGACTAATACTTCATCATTTATAGCCACAGAATTTCTTTATGATTTTTAAATACCTTTGTGAAGCTAGCTATTGTGCCTGAAAGCATGCATTTGCGTTGGAAATCTTTTGGTGAACTACTTACTCAGGTCATATAGTTCCAAAGCCTTGCTTTTCTTTCCTCAGGATAAATTGCATTATGTGTTACCAACAACAGTGCCATGTCAAAGAAAACTAAATTAAGCTGTGCCAGTCCAGGTTGCTGGAGACCGGAGGACGTAGGGTGGCCAGTGTTGCGGTTGCCGTACAAAGGGTGTGTTTGTGTGATCACCAAGGACCGCTCAGTCCGCCAGCATCTCATCATTCTTGCTTGTTGTTGACATAGCTGCCCCTCACCGCCAAGCAATCTTGTGGATTTTTTTCCTGATACCATTTTGTTCAATCATGTAATGACCTAGTAATATTATGGCCAATAATATTTGCCATGGGGGAAATGAGCATTAACTCCCTGGCCTGATTGTCTTTAGGGGACCAGATGGTGCTTTCTCCCCGCAGGAAGACAGACTGGAGGAACGTGTTGTTGAAGAGTGCCATCTGATTTGAACAACTTTGAGGAAGCCTGGTTCTCATTGCTTTCTGTCCTCTCCAGATGCTGTTTGAATCCAGATAATTTCCCAGTTTTCTGTCGTTCCGGAATTGTCTTCTGGAATACTTACTTCTTTCGTTTTGGTAGCAATATAGATTTAGTTTTTTGTGAATCATTAAGGCATTTAAAATCATCTTTACGCTCTTTTATTTCTGGTCTCTTTCAGGTTGTTTGAAGGACGTTCATCAAGGAAACCAGAGAAGCTTAAAACGCTCTTCTGCTACTTTAGAAGAGTCACAGAGAAAAGTACATTCCTTTCATTCTTACTTGTAATTTTTATCACTGATGGGGACAGTTCAGACAGGTCAAAAACATCAAGTTCAAAGTACACTTTCCTGCCCAAACCACATTAAAACTAGTAATGCAATATCATAACCTAAATGTTATACATATGTTGTGTGTATACATAAATGTGTACTGCAAACATGTGTGGGTATTATATACTCAGAAATTAGACCAGCATAACATAAGGTAATAGATGTTCGTGAATAAAAACAGTAAATTAGTACTTTCAAAATAAAGTATGTTGACTAGGAGATACATTTTGGGTATGCTTTATTTAAGGAGACATAGACTGGTATAATTATTTGCAGAGGCTAACCAGTTCACTGCCTTCCTGCCACCCCTCTCGTTTGCGCCTCCTTTATGCCCTTACAAGGCTCTTGTGAAGCAGTGCTTGTGCTTAGAGCTCGCATATCGAGTCTTCTTCTGTCGGACCCTGACCGTCTTGTTTTCCCAGAGGCCAATCAGGCCCTTGAGAGAGCGGCGGTGAATGTCCAGCCAGCACTGGCAGTGGCCAGCTAGTAACCGGCGGGTGCTGCCAGTCTTATCCTAGGAGCTGGGGTGACCGCAGACAAGTGTTTTTTAACATCTCTAAACGACTGTTTCCTCATCCGTAAAATAAAAGAATAATGATAATTTACTTCATAGGGTAGTTAAGTATTAATGAGAAGTTACATGCTTAATAAATGTCAGCTATTATGGGTGCCCTTTCCTGCAAATAATTACAACTTTGCTTCTCTTAAGTAGAGCAGGTTAACTCTGTTCCAGTGAAATGAGTTCTCTTTAGTTCTGGCCTTCCCAGTTGTGTGATTGTCTTAAAGTGTCACATGCTGAATTATTAATGTTACTGAATAATATAATATTACTGAATTATTTTAAGGTCATTTTTCTCATATCCTTCCCTTAGTAAGTTATCTCACATGATAGTGTACCTGGGATTTTTTCCCTTTTGAATGTATTGCTGTTGGGCATGGTTCAGATTTGAGGTAAAGAAATCGATGATCAGGATTTTGATATTTCAGGGACAAATTCATAGGCTTCTTTTGATAGCGGGCTGTTTATTTCTTAGCTTATCACTTTTAGTTTTGTGCCCTGTACTGAATGAAGTAGTAAGGAAAGAAGGAGAAGGTTCACTATGGCTTATGAGACATAAAACTGAGTTAAAATTTATACTAATTTGTTAGAAAAGTTAAGTATATTTTTTGCTATCATAAATCTAAACAGAATGAATATATCTTAATAATTTGAAGTTATTTTTCTGCCCCTGAAGTCAAATCGTGCATGTCTGCTCTAAAAGCCAACTTGCCTTTCCAAATTTTAGGATTTTAAGTGTTTTGAGGGAAAAACCTAAAATTTTGTTTTTTCAGCTAGAAATTTATAAATCATCATGAATATTGGGAATTAGGCTGAAAAAATAAATGATAATTAGACATTTTATTTCCTAACTTTTTCACTGTACATGGTAATTTAGTTCTTTGTAGAAATATAGTATGATATGCTATAGGTTTTTAGGATGTAAAGCTACAGACTTAAGAAGGAAATACTAGGTAGAATAAAAGAGAGGTTTGCCATTTAATAGTCACTTTATATATGAAGTTCTGGAGCTCTGCTGAAGAGAAGCCATAGAAACCTACTCATAGCACCACATTCCATCAACGCCAGCACAGGATCTAGGACAAGAAGTCTCACTGTATCACATGCCACTAAACGAAAGCGCACTCAGGGAGGCAGTGGCAGGAGATCTCTTACAAAGCGGGGGCACCAGAGATCTGTGCCTTTAGCCTAAGGGTAAGTGAGAAATTAACTCTGCCATGCAAAAGGCGGCAGCAAAGAAGCTGCAGGTGTCAGCCTAGGTGGAGAGGGCACCCAGGTGGAGAGGGCACCCAGAAGAGCCTTCCCCGAGAACGTGAGCCATAAGCGCCAAGTCTGGGACCGGAGTCTCACTACCAGGGCCATCTATAGATGCCTACAACAGAAGGCTTCGTTCAGACTGATCTCAGGTTGGTGGTGTTCCCAGAAGATGGCAGAAGCAGACGTTCATCTTCTTTGGAAAAATTCAGCTTTGATACAGACCGGTAGCAGTGGCTAGATACCTTTGACTATGGGAGGTATATTCGTAGTTTCAGAAACTTAATATATGAACATATGCTTTTTAGAATTGATAAAAGACGATTCCATCAGGACCAACTTTTCAGGGTTGTCAGTCTATGTTAATTATAGTGAGGCTCTTGAGACTGAATGATTTTAAACAGCTTTCTGAATTATTTTCAATATAATTTTAGATAAAACTATCTTATAAAAGGAGTATTCATAAAAAAGTGATGACTCGTATGTAGTATATACTGTGACTTTCTTAAGAGAAATATTTGATTAACCAAAATAACCTATTCTGGTATAAAAGATGCCTTTTAAAAAAGGTAATAGGCATGTTCTCAAGGGTGTTTTTGGGAGGGTTATTAATATATATCTGAAGAGTCATATTCTTCTGCCTTTTCTCTTGCTTTGCCAGAAATGTTCATTTTTTAAAATTGTCTTGGTCTCTCCTAGTACATATTAGTGCCATTTAATGTTCTTATTTTTCTGCTAAATTGCCGAATGATGATACAGACTTTGCTGCTGCTGCTAATTTGCTTCAGTCGTGTCTGACTCTGTGCGACCCCATAGACGGCAGCCCACCAGGCTCCGCCGTCCCTGGGATTCTCCAGGCAAGAACACTGGAGTGGGCGCCATATCCTTCTCCAATGCATGAAAGTGAGAAGTGAAGGTGGAGTCATTCAGTCGTGTCCGAGTCTTAGTGGCCCCACGACGGCAGCCCGCCAGGCTCCGCCACCCCTGGGATCCCCGCAAGAGTGCTGGAGTGGGCGCTGTCGCCAGACTTCAGTCTCCTGTTAACAGAGTCACTGCTCTACTGTTTGGATTATTTGACTTGTGGATTTTAATCATGCTAGCCATTCGTCTGAAAGGAAGTTAGACATCTAGAGAATCTTTTGTAACTCATGTTAACAAAATTCTGTTTTCTACTGTAACTACCCCGTATGATTTTTGAGTTGTTGCTGATTGTGACTGAGAGCAAAGAAATGTGGAATCGTCCAAAGGAATGAAATGATTGCCGGCCTTTCACTGGGCCTCCACCACCATTATCACTAATAGTTCCTGACATCTCTCTCTGCCTAAGAGCATTCTTTTTTTAAACAGAAATGGCCTGGCCCTCTTAGTCTGTTCTTTGATTTGAATCAAACAAATTGCTTCTGGCCAGCTGATTTATTTGTTGCTTTTGCTACTAGTTAAAAAAAAAACAAGAAACCCTAACACAGAAGGCTCTTCTCCTCTGAAACTGACTGCACTCTGACCCTCTCGTGTCTGTTGCTCCTTGAAAGCTGTGCCATCATGCTTCCGCAGCCTCTCGGAACGCAGCGACTCTTCCATCTGGCTAAGACGCCTTATAAATAGAGCGACCGCACGTCGTCTAAGCCCTGAATTGAGCTGTGTCACCTCAGAGTCCATGCCCACAGTTTTCTTTTTTAATCTTAGACATATTTATTATAAAACACATAAATGTATTGACATTCACCAGTCCATAGGTTTAGGGTTAAGACTTTTTTTTTCAAGGACTCTACAGATTAAAATTCAGTTTGTCTTTGTGTATAAACTGTATCCAGTATGCGTCTGCCCCCTGCCGTTTTTTTTTTTTTTTTTTAAGTATATTCAGTTTGGAAAACTTAACCGAAAGGCACCAGCACGCACGGGCTGCTTTCTGGATAGCTTTGTGCCGTAGGGAGGGCTTATTATTTTGTGGAAAGAATTCCTACTGTAAGGATATTATTTTAAATAAACCTTCTATTGTATTCCAACACTAGGCTTAGTATTTCCTGCCTAGTTTTATAGCCTTTGTTAGACCCATTCTTTTACTAAATACATAGTCTTTTCAAACTCAAAACTTACTTTGGATGTGTTTCTCTTTTATTGCTTTTGTAGAACCCACTGGGTTGGTGACATTTACAAGACAGAGTCTTGAAGATTTTCCAGAGTGGGAAAGGTAATAATAATGTAAATCTCTGTAATCTTAGAATTAGGACTTTTTCACCATGAGAGGATTCAATTTTATAGCCCCTGAGAAGATAGTCTTCCAGCCTCTTGATTGCCCTAGGACCAGGGAGTTTCTTCTTCCACGGTCGATTATCAACTCTCATCGTGAGAAAGGTCATGCCTTTGGATCAGTCTGCAACCCTTGCATTTCTACTCTTTTGCCTCAGTTTTGTCTTCTGAAACAAAGTCCTATTTAGAATTTAGGAGTTTTCTGTGAGAGACACTAACGTTAAACCCCAATATTTAATATTCCTACTTAGCCTCGGTTTTATGGTTAGTGTTTGTATTTCATGGCTTTTCTTTCTGGAGGACAAGATTAGTGCGTTTTTAAAATTAAAATAAAGTGTAAATTGTAGTCATTTAGGATTTGTCTGAGTGGCAGAGAATTTTGGAGTTTGGCTGTCCACCTGTGTGTTTGTGTGTTAGTCGCTCAGCTGTGTCCGACTCCGCCCGCCAGGCTCCTCTGTCCATAGAATTCTCCAGGCAGGAATAGTGAGGTGGGTAGCTATTTCCTTCTCCAGCGGATCTTCCTGACCCAGGAAAGGAACCCGAGTCTCCTGTATGGCAGGCAGATCCTTTACCATCCAAAGAATTGACCATCAGAGAACTGGCAATTTTGTGGAAGTTTCTAATTTCCTAGGGGTTTTTTTTCCCTTATTATTAACCTGCATATGCTAAGGATAATAGTAACCAATGTGGGTTGGTTCAGATTTGTGCGTTCCTTAGTGCCCTGAAATAATTCTAGCCTGGAACAGACCCGCAGAGGACTTAAAGCAGAATGGGTCTACTTTTTCAGTGCAAGCGAGGACATGATCCGACATACTACAGGCATAGTTTGGATATGCACTGATGGTAACCAGTGCCTCTTCATCTTCACTTTCTGATGACTTTTATCATAGCTTGTAATTGTTTTGTTTGGAATTAATGATGAAAGGGAGTTAGTTATTGTTCAAGGAATTAAGTTGAAAAGGTATATATACTTAGATGACTTTCCTGTGTTTTCATCTATCAGAGATGTTTATTTGTGAGGTGAAAGAAAAACAAACTTAGTTTAGGAGGCTGACTGCATGGCTGAGATGATATTATTATAGCAGAGGGAAGTGGATGAAAGATTAAGCAACCAAAAGAAAGGCAGAAACAAGAACGAAATTGAGTCAGAAAGGAAGAGCCATGCACAGCATTTTGGAATCATAGCATATTAGAGATAAGAGGGACCCGGGAAGTCACCTGTTCCAGCTGCCTGGTAGAAACAGTCAGCTCTGTAATACCTGTAACAGACAGAGACTAGACAGGACTGGTGATGGGAAATCCGCTGTTGGACGGCACTCTTCCCACTGTGGGCTGCTTGTGTTATTATCTGATACTTTAATGCACTGAAAAAGTGTCTTCCGGAAATCTCCCTACCATGCCAAATCCCATCCTTGGTTCTTCTTTCTGGAGCTACAATAAATCGAATTTTCTTTAACATTTGACCCTCCTTCATGTATCTTAATGTTTTCTTGATCTACCCCACACCTCTAACAGTGCACGTAAGTACATATTAAACTACTCATTTCACATGTAATATGGATTGTAAACCCTTTAAACTCTGCTCTTAACATGCCCTAAGCAATTGGTCCTTCTTGAAATATGGTGCCTAGAGCTAAAGGAGCCATCTGCTGTGTTATCTGCCCAGAGCGGAGCACAGAAGGTTGCTGTTCTTGGCTCGTTCGTTAGTCTCTAATAGGAATACGTGTTTGGTTCATGTTGCTTTGGTGTAGATTTTATAGATCTTTCAGAGGAATTGTTTTTAATTTAGCTCAGAATCTCTCCTGTCTCTGGCGTTCGTTTGGCACAAGTGTCAAAGGGCACCTATTTGTATACCAACTGGGAGAGAAGGGATTGGTGAGGGTGCTGTGTCCATAAGCTAATTCTGCCCCTTTAGGAAGATCTCCTGTTAACCTAGATAGGCAGAATTTAACTTGATACTTTTCAAACTTTTTTTTTTTCATTTCATTGATTCTTGTTTTAGTTGCTTCATAAGTGAGTTGGAGAATGTAATTAAAATCCATCTCTGAGATTCCACAGAACCAGAAACATGTGTTCACTTGAAGAGAGAGGATGAAGAAAAGATGAGGACTGTTTAGTTTTCCCAAGAGTACAGGGCTAAATGGATGCCAGGAAGCTAGAGGCTTTTCTGCCTTCTGAATTTCTGGCATTATAGTTAACCCTGTGATTATCAGTAAATATCTTAGTGTTGCTGCTAAGTCACTTCAGTCATGTCTGACTCTCTATGACCCCATAGACGGCAGCCCACCAGACTCCCCTGTCCCTGGGATTCTCCAGGCAAGAACGCTGGAGTGGGTTGCCATTTCCCTCTCCAATGCATGAAAGTGAAAAGTGAAAGTGAAGTCACTCAGTCATGTCCAGCTCTTAGCGACCCCATGGACTGCAGCCCACCAGGCTCCTCCATGGGGTTTTCCAGGCAAGAGTACTGAAGTGGGGTGCCATTGCCTTCTCTGAAATATCTTAGTGGCTTAATTAATCACAGAGAACCCGAATAATACTTGATTTCTGGGGCAGCGGTGTGAAGAATTTGCTGAGGACAGAAGGGAAAACCTATTAGGAAGTTGAAGGGTGCTTATTAAATAAAACTGGTTTCTAGCAGTTTCGTAGTTTTATTGAGAAGCGGCAACTACAGTCACAGAGAGTAGTTGGCAACAGGTGGGATTCTGGGTCTCGCTTCCGTTTCTTTTTCATGGTTTCCTCACAGACGAGCCCCCTTGGAATAAAACAGCTAGGAAAGGAGGGTTTCTCCCCCCTTCCAAAAGGAAACTAAAGAGAATCAAACTTATGGTACAGACTTTCTCCAAGAGATTTGGGAAGCAGTTTTTCTAAAAGTATAGTTTACCCTAGGCTTTCTGGGTTCAGATCTTTGTTGCTTCATTTACTAGTACTAGGTGACTTAAATCCTTATTGTACTTTTGTTTCCTCATCTGTAACAGGGAGATAGTAATAGGGATGTTGTGAAGATTAAGTGAGTACAAATGAAGCTTTTAGGACTGCAATGAATAAGCTGGACTGGAGCCTTGCCAGAGATATATCTGGACTCACTGACACCAGGATGAGACCAAGCCCCAATGAATGAATAGAGCTCCCCAGCTGGGTTGCTTTATTCTTTTTCTTAATGTAATTATTCTAAAAATACACAAGTTCCCTCCAAAAAGTTTATGCCATGCTATGAAAGGGGTTTATATCTGTTACATTCTGTTGCATTCTATTATGGTTTATTTATTTTTATTCAGTAAATAATCAGGAGAAAAATCGAAGAAAAAAATGTCATCATCAACTGCTATTAATAAAAAGGAATTTTTAATACTAGTTTTATGTGACACAGGAACCTTTATGAGGAAATGAAGACCCAAAGGAACAGATGGATGTGCGTTTATGCTAGGTTTGGAGAAGAATAGACAGTCAGGCAGGAATATGATGTGTGAAAAAGCATGGAGTGATCACTGTAAATGCAGGAAACAGCAAGGTCTGGCCGTTAGAATTCTTCTTGGCATTTCTTTGTCTTCAAGGAGAAGAATGAGCCTTTCTTGCAGGCATAGGTAGTGTCCCTCACGTGAGAGTTTTAGGGCTTGTTTCAGGCAAGAAGCATGAGAGGGGGAGGAAGTCAGAGTGACCTTTCCGCTTCTGTCATTTTCTCAGACTTCTTCAGCTTAAAATATTCAATATGCCAGGGTGCCAGATTTGGGGGTAGTTTATCTGAACCCTACTTACACCTTACTGACCATGGTTTATGAAAAGGAAAGAAAATAACTGTGACTTACAGGTACTACGCTTACCTGTCAGTTTCATTAATATAAAAATCCCATAGATCAGGATTTCTGTAGGAGTTCTGTAGCGTGTCATTAAGACACCCCCTACACAGTTTAGTTCAGTCGCTCAGTCGTGTCCGACTCTGTGACCCCATGAATCGCAGCATGCCAGGCCTTCCTGTTCATTACCACCTCTCGGAGTTCACTCAGACTCATGTCCATCTAGTCCGTGATGCCATCCAGCCATCTCATCCTCTGTCATCCCCTTCTCCTCCTGCCCCCAATCCCTCCCAGCATCAGAGTCTTTTCCAGTGAGTCAACTCTTCTCA